>BQXS01010884.1:28873-41839 GCA_024181965.1 Aduncisulcus paluster
AGCTGCTGGATCCATGGCAAAACCATCAAGTTGACCTTTGTACCCTTTAGTTGTTCTACCTTCTTTTTGGGCAGCTTCAGCCCAGAAAGATATCGATCCAACTGTTTCCAAATCTTGAGCTGATTTTTTTGAGATAGTTTGAGAATGAGGGGGGGTGGAAATTACCTCTTCTTTATCTTTTTCAACAGAATCTTTAATAAAGGATAAAATAGGAACATTCGATTT
Source organism: Aduncisulcus paluster (assembly GCA_024181965.1). Taxonomy (NCBI): domain Eukaryota; phylum Fornicata; genus Aduncisulcus; species Aduncisulcus paluster. Next base: position 29,099 of record BQXS01010884.1, read on the forward strand.
TGTTTTTGCTTTACCATGAATAGAATGAGAAAAAGAAATAGTAGGATGACTTGCTTCAATTCTATGATGATGTTGTTCCTCCATACGTTTATCTTCAGCTTGTATACGGTCCATGGCTAATCTCATTAAATCATCATCTTCTATTTTTTGAGCAGGAAAGACATCACGAGGCTTGTGTTGCTCTCCAGTGAATGTTGATCTGAGAGTACTATCGAAATGCATTGTATAATCATGTTGGGCAGATATGGCAACTTCTTTTAATCGGATCCCGGATTTTTCTACTTTTTCTTTTTCAAGGGAATAGGCCTCATTTTCTTGCCAAAATCCAATTTTTGTTGGATTTGGTCGTTTTTGATTGTAAGATTGTGCTCCTAATGTTAGGTGAAGGGACATTTTTGGACAAAAATGAAATATTTTTCGTAACTCTCGAGGCGCTCCGTAAATTGAAAACTTACATGAGAATAATGATATTATACTATTTTAATAGACCAAATATTTTTCCTTAATTTTGTGAATCTAGCTCAAGGTATTTTAAAAATCACTCACTTTTTCATGGCTATTATTTCGGAAGAAAAATGCTATATTCAGAGTTTACAAGGAGTATATTAGAAATAATAGTAAGATATGAAATATTAATAGGGTACGACCTTAGATCAATCTTTGATGGGTTTTTGCACGTTTTAGTTCTTACTTTTTTCTTTTAAGTATCATTCAAAATGAAGAAAGATCAATTCTTTGATTCATCCTTATTCTCTCATGAATTAGCCACTCTGCTGTTACACCAAAATTCTGCTCCTTGTTACGGAAGACCTTGTGCTCCTACTCCTGCTTTGATACATCATCCGTCTGAGATTTCTTTAAGCACTTCCTTTTTTTGCTATCAATCTAAATAATTGTTTATTTATTTATGTTTTTCTTGAGATTTATTCTCCCACTTTCGTTTTCTCACTCATGTCGCTTGCTTAATGTTGTTTTTATTTGTTTTAATATAATTATTATATCATCGCTTCTTTTTCCTGCTTTTGTTTCTATTTTTTTTGGTGTTGGAGGTCTTATGGCTCAGACACAGTGAGGTTTATGAGCATCAAGGCGATCTGTTGATGGTAACACCATATTATGTGTGATTTCAATCCGTTACAACTTTGTTTGATTAATAAAATAACATTCAATTTTATTTTTCATTCTTTCTATGACATAGAATCTATGTCCTGAGGAACACTGATTGTGTTAACCGTGTTTTGGAACCAAATAGATTTATCGTGAGTAATATGGAAAGTTTTGGGGATCCTAGATTTCAAATAATGAAATCTCTTAGCGATATTGATCCAATTACACTTTTTAACTATTTGAAGCTTAGAGCGGAAGTATTTATTATTGAACAGGCTTGTAGATACGAAGATTTGGATGACTATGATCTCTCTTGTTCTCATATCTTGGTATTTGATGATAAAAATGATCTAATCATTGGGTGCGCTAGGGTGATCTTTCATGGTAAAATCGCTAAAATTGGTCGCTTGCTTGTTAAAAAATCTTATAGAAAACGTAAAATAGGCTCAAAATTACTCTTGAAATGTATTGAATACATTCAATCTCACGAAGAAAAAATGGAGATCAGGTTGGATGCCCAAACACAGTATATTGGATTATATTTAAAACAAAATTTTATTCAGTGTGGTAAAGAGTATGTTTTGGATGGAATTCCTCACGTTCCTATGATATTTTCGACAAAAGAGGGAAGAGAAGACATAATACATTAAATCTACATTGGGAGAAATTTATTTGCTGGAATGAAAATAAATAATTAAACTGAACTCGATTAAACGAGTCTATTTGTTAGAATTTGCTCTATTTTTCTTTCTGGAAAATGTTACGAAGATGATCGTGTCTCATGATTATTGGAATTTTTTATCACTTTTTACCCAATTTCCAGGCAACAGAAGATATATTAAATGCTTTTTCATCCTCTACCTTTTTGGATAATTCCAAGGTTTGAACTCTGTCAGAATCGTAAATTATCGATTCTAAGCCTTCAACTTTTTTGAATTCAACAGATATTTCGGATAAATTAGAAGAGAGGGCAAGAATGTCCTTAAGATCATACTTTTTAACTTCAGAAGACCCATATCCACTTTCTAAAGAATCTGGGGCAGATGAAGAAAGTGTTGGGAAAGAATCGTCGACGAGCCTTTTACCGCGTGATTTGGTGGAGGTAAGCTTCTTACGAGAACTCTTTCTCGGTTTCTTGGAGCGGTCACCTTTTTTGCCTTTCTTTCCATCGTCTTTCTTGGCAAAACTAGGTAATGTAGAAAGAAGGGAAGTAATGAGAGGAAGAGGACTAACGGCAGTACCAAAAGCCATATCCTTCTCTTCAACTCCTTTGGCTTTAGCAGCATCCTTGATGAGTTTAGTGTATGACACACGAGAAGTAGCTGGCTTGGTGAAGGCACAGGAACTGGGGTTATCAGCTCTAGAAAAGGATTTAAACGTCAGAGCCTTATGAGCAATGTGATGAGCATGCTCTGTCCCACAAAAAATAGTCCATTTGTCATCAACAAGTTCAATTTTTTCAAATTCAGCCTCACCGAGAAGATTTTTAATGATCTCTTCGTTCAACTCTTCTTTGTTATTTTTTAAAGTAATAATTGTACAAACTGGTTGTTCTATGTTGGGAGAAATTGTGGCTTTAGATTTATCAATCACAAATTTCTCTCCCTCCAATTCGAGAATGATTTTGTTGATATCTTCCTTGGAGATATCGGTATACTTTTTATATACATCTGCGAAATCAGAGATGTACTGCAACTGTTGGAGGGGAACATCGAGCCCATTCATCGATGAAAGAAGATAGGGATTCTTGACGAGGTTTTCGGGTGAAAAATGAAAATTAAGCAAATATCTAAGTATAACCTGAAGTTCGGTCGTCTTGTCGCTCATTTACCTCTTCGCTCTCTCTCAAATTGCTGATTGAATTCAATCAAGAGATAGAAGATCCAAAAATAGTACAAGTTCTCATGGTCATTATCTTTGCTTTTTATTAATTAATACCTTGGTAGAATACTTAAATTTGAACGGAATTATTTCCAAGATCATAAATTCCTGTTTTCACTGTTGTAACACCAACAGAACTGTCAATTACTTTGAGCCTATATTCTTTAATTATATGCAAATAAAATATATAAAAAAGATGTGATTAAGAGCTTAGACAAATAATATGTTAAATATCTAATCATCCTTTTATTACAACATAATTTCGGATTTGATGAAGACCAACCGGTAAACAATAGTATTACAACTTCTTAAGTCCTCTGGATGCAAGGTAGAAGGCACCAATTAATCCAGGGTGGGATAATTTCGGGGGGACAATGTATTTGTCCACCGGAGGGACAGAAACATAATCATTGAGATATTTAACGAACTTCATCCGGATGAGTTTAAATAAACAGGAGCGTTGCATGACCCCGCCGCCAAGTACAATTCTTTTTGGACGCCACATGAGGGTGATATTAAGACATAAGTGAGCCAAATAGTGAGCTACGTTATTCCAGACATCATGATCATCAGGGAGTGATTTCAATTCAGAGGGATCAATCCCAGCTCGTTTAGCTATGGAAGACGCACATGCCATGCCCTCGATACACCCGCATTTATGAAATGAACATACACCAGGAAATCCAGTGAGTTGATCAACACGAGAAACTGGACAAGAAGCATGTCCAGCTTCACAGAAAATTGTGGATTCATCTTCAAAACACACACTGGCGCCTATTCCAGTTCCTACTGTAACATAGGCCGTCGAAATAGATGGACTTTCAAATGTCTCTTTCGACTCGGCTAAAGCTGGAGGATAAACATCAGTATGCATTGTACACACCATAGAAGGAAAAGACTTTTCAAAAAAGCCAAGAATATTTGTGAATTTCCACTGTTCTTTGGGAGTAGTTGTTATATACCCATAAAATTCACTACCTTCAGTGAGATCGATTGGACCGAAAGCAGCGACCCCAATAGCAAGAATATTGTGGCTTTTACCCCACAATTCAATGATCTTTTTGCACTGACCGAGAGTTTCTTCGGGTGAAACGGTTTCTATCCTCTTTGATATCACGATATTGTGAATATCCTTAATGGCGGCTAATCCCAATAAAAAACTGGTCCCACCTGCTTCTATCCCAACAATAAATCCAGATTTATCCATGAAATATTTTTAAAACGAAATTGTGTTGCCAAGGATGAAGGAACGGAATATGTGAAATTTGTTTTGAGCTGTTCAGGATGGATGCAGTCGTTTTCAGCATAGATAATCTGCTAAAATAATTTTTATCTGTATTTTAAAATTCTTTTGCACTACTAAGTTTTGTGGCTATTGTGTTTAGCCTGTTTGGAATGTGACAATGGTAATTTATCGATTTGCATCGCGATAGTTAATGCTGAAGAGTATTTTATAAATTCTTTGATAAAATATAGATGAATTATTTCGATATTTAATATGATAATAGTATTTTGCTATCTTTTTTAGATATATCCATCTATTTCATTTTTTCTATTTTATTGTAATCATTTCTCATGCCAATATTTATATATTGTTTGATTATGCGTACATTATATCATTTTTCTTGGTTCGATTGTCATTTTTTCTCCCAAACCATTCCAACAATATGTAGACAATTATTTTTGGATTTGATTTCATTTAATTATGATTAAATTGAAAAATGGTTACGTAAAGGTAGAAATATATGGTAAATTTACTTATTTTTTGTCGTTCAGGCAAAATCATTAGAAATCTTTCTTTTTTTTTCTGCAATATAGAGCTTTCTCTTTGTTTTCTTTCTTAAATTTGATTGTTTTTACACATATAATACAATATTAGTTGGGTTTACCGAACATTTTTAATTAATATTATTCGGATACCTTTTGATTTCAAAAAACATTGTTATTGTTGGAAAAACTAATTTTAAAAACTAATATTATCTTAAAATATATTATTATTCTTATTGTTAAAATGGGTGACCAATTTTATTATATACATCCAGCCTTTTCTGATTCAACTTCTTCCAAACATATTTCTCTCGATTTATTTGGGAAAAGTTCGGATAAAGAATATTCCCTTCAGATAAAACTTGAAGGTGACGAAGATGATGGACATAAGTCTCACTTAACTTTTCCGCCAGATTCCACATATCCAGATTCTTCATCTCTTCTCGTAACTTCTCATATGATACCAACCTCCAAGCCTGAATCGACGACTCCAACTGTTCCTCTTCTTTCCCACTCTGACGGATTGTTACAAGAAATGGTTCCATGCTATTCTCCGTCGCCCGATCATCTATTACGATCTCACTTATCGTCACAAATCCTCATGCAAGAAGATAAAGAAGGTGGCGAAACATACAATCCCCTCGACTTTGGGTCAGTTATTTCGAGTGGTCTATTGTTGGATGATACCCATTCAATTATCGGAAAGAGGAGAACTGTATCATCTCCTATATTGTCAACTGAAGATACCTCGATCGATGGGATTATTCGAAAGACTCTCCGCGGTTCAAGTTCAACCCCTGAACCCAACCATCCTTCCACACTTTATGAAGCTGCTGATATTCATTCTTTGACTGATCCATCAAAAGAGAAGCCAAAGGATCCTGAACAAATCACTTCAACGAATGATAACATCCTTAAACTCCCCTTTTCTGCCCGTCGTGTCCATAATCTCTTGGATTCTACTCCTCCACAGACCCATCTAACTTCTTCAAGAATTTTGACTCCGATGAATGCCGTTCCAAAAGTTCTTCCTTGGATTTCTGTTTCGCCGCATGAAGCGTGGGTGGTCGAACATCAGAAAATTATGGGTCACGAAAAAAAAATGGAGCAAGAGAGCTCATTAAAGGAGAGACATGAAAGAAAGAAATTTAGATTTGACTCTGAGTTGCGTGACGATGAAGAGTATGAAGGTGATGATGATGACGAATATAAGCCTCCTGAAAGGGTCGGGAGGATGCCTAAACCCAAGAAACATATGTCTCCGACTAGTAAGAGATCCTCAAAACATTCATCTCGGGAACGATCGTTATCCCATGTGTCCTCCTCATCATCATCCTCAACATCCTCTTCCGCTGCAGGGATTATATTGGATCATCTCTTGGAACCTCCATTTGCTATCTCAAAGAAAACAGTCGATAGCTTACCATTTAATAGACGCCCTATGAGTACAGTGCTGAATGTCGTGAAGTCTATTGGTCTCGGCATCAGTGTTGGTGCCACGGATATTAGCAAACGGGGTGTTGCATCAGACAACAAGAGAATGGGTTTGACAGAGTTAGGTGCTGTTTTGTTCCTCCAATCTCTTGATGATGGCACTGATTATTCCGAAGAAGATGAGGATCGAAGTCACATCTCATCTGATCGTCACGGAATCACGTTGCACTCGAATGGGAATATTATTCTGACACATCTTTTGTTGTCATATGGACTTTTGGCTGGTATTTCTTCAATGTTAAAACGATCCTTGTCGCACCTTCAAAATGTTGTTCTCTCTGTGGCATCTGAACATCAAATGGCAAAACCCATTTCATTCTCGTGTGCTAGTTTTTCGGAAACTTCTGTAGAAGGCATTTCAGAAGGAGATTTTTCAAGGGGTTGGCTCGGAAAGAGAAAGAATGTTTCTCACATCCAACGATCTATTCCTATTTCGCTTGAAGAATCTATCAGATCTGAGATAGAAGGTGAGATAAGGAAAAGAGAGATCGAGCGGGGCAAAGTAAGGAAAAGGTATTTGGAAGGTAAGAAAGTGCCTCAGAAAATGTATATGTTTCCATCCTATGGAAGTATTACTTCTTCATTTAAATCAACAATCCAAATTATTCTCACATATTGGATAGAGTTATCAGAGAAACGATATCTCGAGCCCGAATCGATTAATGAACAAGCTGTTAAAACGTGTTTGACCAAGTTTAAAGATCAAGGTTGATTTTACATGTTATGATAGTTATGAATATTGACAAAATTGAATAAATATCCAGAATTATTAACGAATTTAATTAAATTGTTATGGATTAGTAAATTTTGGGATAGGATTGTCACAAAAAATCGCTTCCACCGGGGTTCGAACCCGGGTCTGCCACGTGACAGGCGGCCATACTAAACCAACTATACTATAGAAGCTATAAATAGTAACTGGCTAAAATCTATCAATGATAGAAAGATCAAAATTCTTTAGAAAAAAGGAAATTCAATATCTCATATGAAATTTAGCCAAAATTAAATTTGATAAAGAATTTTATTTCCAAAAACTCGTTGTCATTGTCTAAGAAAAGATAAATTTGTTCTTGGAAGGAAATTCATGCTAATTGTCCTTAAAAATATCCAAAATAGAATATACTTGTACATGTTGCTTTCAATAAACTTGTTGAAAAGTTTCATAACACTTTGATGAATGCAAAGCTGAGACTCAGTCATTCGGATTCTTTTTTTTTTTTTTTTTTTTGAGTGATTTCATTTTTATTAACATTTTTTAATTTATTTTTATCATTTTTCTGTGAAAATTTTGCAAAATATTTCATTTTTTTAGGAAATAGCTCGCTATACAGTTCATTATTACTATCACATCCAGATCTATCAATATCCCATGTCAGATTCACTCTCTGTTTATGAATTATTAGATTTAAGGGAAAAGATAAAATCATCTTCTCCAGAAAAAATGTCTGCTCTCTTTTCTGAATTTTCCAGCCGTATCAGAAGAACTTATAGAGACTTTTCCATGAATCCTTCCATTGTTGATACTAATAGAGAGCTGTTTGATCTTTTTTGGGAATGTATTTTTCAATTTGTTCTACTAACTTTAGAACGTAGACCTTCAGAATCTTTTCAATCATTTCTCTTTGAAGTTTTCTCTACGCCCAGGCATGATGAGGATTGTGATATACGTCATGTTACAAAAAATGATACGGCGAGTTCAGATCTTGATCCTCTATCCAAATGGCTGTCTGATATTGCCACTCTCTCAGAACGCAAGTTTCCTACCCTCCAATCCAAATTAATTCCTCAAATATCTTCTATTGTCATAAAAAAACTAAACAATATCATGTTTATTATCAAATCATCTCGTGATTGTGACTCGATCTCAAAGATCTTCTATGAGTATCGTGACTATTTTCTTTCCATTATTTTTGCTTTTGATTCAATGCATATTCAACAATACAAAAGTGTAATGATCCAATGTTTTAATTGTTTAAATTGGATGATTCAACATTCTTCTCCTGATTGCATATTTCTCCCAATTTCTCCACTCATATCTCTTATTGATTCATTTATTCAACATATTTCGAGGATTCATTTGAAATCTGAAGAAATATTCGATTCCCAATTCTTGGAAATAATTTACTATATCATTTCAAATTGCTCTCGACATGTTCAACAGGCTCCTGTTCCCCTTATCGATTCTATTGGATATATATATGAAGAAGTTATTATGAAGTGTATTCCCAACTTTCATGCTATATTTAGAAGAGGTTGTGTTATAAAATATGTTGGAGATCCTTCATACCATTTATTCCAGTCTCTGAACACTATTGCTGAATTCTCGTATAAATTGAGAGGATCTATTCTTTCCTTAATCAAACCTTATGTAAAGGATTGGCTTCAATTATATGACAAAATACAGGGGAAAATCTTCAAAGTTTTAGTGAATTGTTCTTCTCCTTCGAAAGATTCTGATGATAATTTCGGTTGTTGTTCGTTAAAATCTGGGATATTCGAAGATTCTTGGAGTATCTTGCCAATAGTTGTTAAATTTTTTAACGATCAATTCATATCAATGGATCAGAATGGTCATATATCGCAAATATCCCCAGATATTCTCTCTCAGGATCGTGATTATGTCATCCAATTCTTCTCAAACTTATGTTTCGACTCGACTCATACTGTAAAAGTATTCGAAGTGATTAGGAACATATTGTCATGTTTCACAAAAGTGTTAAGGAGACGATATATAAAGAATTGTGGGATTGAGAAACTATTCTTCTTGTTGTCTTCAGTTTCATCACTCATACCAGAATTATCGCCAAAATATGATGATTTTATGCAGTGGTGTTTGGAAAATTGTGGATTTGATAACAAAAAATATTTTGATTTGTATTTTCCTTCCATTTGTTCATTTATTTCGACTTCATTTATCACTAATCTTGGACATTCTATTCCAATAATATCAACTATTCCAACGATTGAAACTTCTCAGGATCCTTATTTTGATGGATATTTTTACGCTTCACATGTTTCTTGTTGGTTAGAATTTGCAATATCAAAGATTTCAAAACCTGGCTACAAAAACTTGGAACTAATATATAACATTATTTCTGGAACCGAGGTTCTTAATCATCAAATAGATTTTGTGAAATATTCTCGAAAAGCCTCCTCATCAAAATCTAATCGATCTGAGTTTGATTCTTTCTTTTCTCACTTTCAAAGCATTTTTGGAGAGAAAGAAGATGAGAAAGATAATGATCCAGGAATTAATAAGAATCATTTTAGACATTCTTCTCTCATTCAATACACTTTCCGACACCATCTCGTGAAGATGCGATGCATTGAGGAGAGATCATTGAGGCAATCCGTGTATGACCTGATTGAACGAACAGGTGCAGGAGTTGAGGCTTTATTTGATGCAGAGACATGTTCATTTGAAGGGTATGATCAAGATGGGTGGAGAGAAACAATGAGACATGTGGAGAGGTGGAAAGAGGAAGAAAGGGAAGAGGAGGAAATGTTTGAATATTCAGAGTCTGAATAGATTGTGGTTGATTGTTGTTCACCCAATGGGCAATGCCATGTTGAGAGATTCTTTTGATTTTCGTTTGAATAATCCATTTTCATTCTTCAACTGAATTAGAGGTATTTTATTATATTTTTACATGATATTATTGTTAAATAATTATTTTGTCTTGAATTTATTCCGACAATTAATTAAATTGCTGGCAGAACTCTTGGAGAACAAAGTACTCATTTTGATGCCTCATTGGTTTGTTGGAGAAGGATGTGCGATGGAAAGTTCAAGCCAATGACAATCTTCTTACAGCCTTCGAGGGTATCATGGAGCCAGACAAGTCCAAACGAATGACGATCCATGATGCACGTAAACTGACGGATGAGATCAAGCATTTACTTCCCCATGTTGGAGAAGGATGGGAGTGTCCATCCATCGAGGAGTACATTCATCGTCAGCTTGAGGAGTATGAGGGACGAACGGGCTTAGACTCCATCAAAGAGTCAAATGGGGAAAAGGAATCAAAAGAGAGGGGAGATTAGAAAAATTTTATCAACACTACTCGATATCTAGATCATCTGGAGAAGAATCAAAATTATAAAATTCTAAGAGATATGAAAATAATGGAAACCCAGATGAGAAAAAGGAGAATCACCAAAAAGTTTGAATATATCCAAGTTTTCGATGATTCCAAAATACATAAATTCTATTTTTAGAAATTCTATTTTTAGAAATCACTCTTTCATTCCTTTGTGATTTATCTTACAGTGCATTTAAACTTCCTCAAAAGGCTCATAGCATTGATCAAAAATATTTTGTAGCTGACTGCGAGTTTCAAAACTTTCAAAACAGATGATTTCTAAAAATAGAACAACATTTCTTTGAAGAGAGAAACCATTATACAAAAAACTATATAGGATCACATGATAATATTATTATTATTAGTAATTATCATTGATATCTAGAAGTATTTCTATATATACTAAAATAAAAAGAATCTGTTAGTTTATCTGGGATTTATGTCCGTGAACAAATTTATTAAAATAAAAGCGCAAAATCTCTTTACAATAATTTTTGGATCTCCCAGAAATGGAAGTCAAAAAAGTATTAATCTCTGCAAGGTGGCGACAATAATTAATTCGAATTATATTAATATAATAATTAATATAATTATAATCCTAAAATAAAATAATAAAATAAACCATTGTAATATCAGTCCTGCTAACAAATCTTTTAAAAAGATAAACCTGACGTCAAGAGAAAACCACTTCGAAAGACATATGATATCGAATAGGAGTTGATGCCACAGTGTTGCTGTAGTGGTGAAAGGTCACCATATCTGGAATAGGCCTTTTATGGCATAGAAGTCAATACCACAGTTCTTCAGTCCTGTCACATTTCTATTTGATGGATTATATAAGCCAAACGGTCACAACCAAGTGAAAGTCCAACAAATAATGGGGTGAATCACTACGTATGATGGTTTACTTTAAATCACGCTGTATTTATCTCTAGGTGGAGTTTGGAAGATAATTGAACACATAGGTGTTGGCGACGTAAGAAGAAGGCTCATAACCTCAGAAAAGGTATGGGAAGAGCATGAGCAGCTGATCTATAGAGACTATAGAAAGGTCGGAAGTCACCAAATAAATCATATTTAAATAAACTAACTCGCTTCTATCATGAAAAATCAAAATATCGAAAATACAAATTCTATTTTTAGAAATTCTATTTTTAGATTACCAAAAATCCTATATCCAATTTTTTGTAAAAATACAATCATAAATTCATGTGAATTGACATTTTCATCAATATCAAATATGGAATACTTAACTTTGGATCATATTTCCAATCTTTCTCAGAGACAATAACAATAAACAATTCTCTTTCCTTACATTTCTAATATTTCTGTAATAATTCTCTCAAAAAAGCTCCTAAAAGATGCCAAATAATCATCAATCCACTCTACATGTCCTAAAACATTGTATCCAATTTTAATCAACCTTTGAGCAGCTCTAAAGTACCTCAAACATGGTATGGATGAATGGTGAATATGCTTGTCCCGAAGTTTCTCAGTATTTTGGCGCAATGATTTCGAAATAATTTTCATGAATTTTGCAGACTCTTTTTGAAGTTCGAGAAAACTAATAGAATTAAATCGCGATAAATTTTGACTTATTGAATGCCCAATAAAATATTTTTCTGAACTTTTAACACTTTTAGCAATGCTTTTCTTGGCCTTTTCTTTTTCATCCTGTTTTGAATGACTTTCATTTGGAGTTTTTTGGAATTTTCCATAAATCTCCTCGATTTTTAATTGCTTTTTGAAGTACAACTTATAAGATTTATCGAGAATATCGTGTTGAATTTTGATATTTCGCAAATGAATGCCATCGACAAAATGGAAAAGCATGCGAAAAATACAATTCATTGGCCCACTTTGTTGTTGCCCCCAATATCCTTCTTTGAATTGCAAAGCACACAAAATAAGATCACTTTCCAATTCAAATGGATGGCTATAAATCAACGATTCTAGCCTCAAAAATATTGTCGAGAGTGGAAGTGGAGGTCCGAGATCAGGAATAGAAAATGGAGGACTTGTGAGAAAAAGAGGAGGTGAAAATAATTGATGGAAATCAATATTTGTGTCAACAACTTCAAAAGGGCTTTTATAACAAGATTTGAAAAACATGTGCTCTTTCCTGGCTTTCTCTTCAGTCCACCAAACAGAGGTTGAATCTTTGCGCAAAGTTGAGGATTTTTCATCCACAAATAACCATCTAAATTTAGAATATTTCTTCTTCCAATCCTTTAAGAATACCTTTTTCTCTTTGCGATCTTCAATTTTTGAAACCTCATAGTTTCTCAAAGCAATCAAACCGAGGGACCAAGCTGGAACATTCCACACCGATTTAAGTGCCTTAATATAGGCCTTTTCCATAATAGAACGAATAATATTATCTTTCATATATTGTTTTATGTCATGAAAA
>BQXS01010886.1:0-12189 GCA_024181965.1 Aduncisulcus paluster
AATTTAAAAAACACATATAAACGATTTCAATGCCGATAAATGATAAAAACATGTTTTATTTTCATTTCCATGTTTATTCTCGATAGCTCAGGCTTTTGGAGAACCCTCAGGACTGGATATAGTTCTATTTTACGTGTTAAGAACATTTATGAACGATTTCAATGTCATTCACTGGAAATAAAAAATAATTTTGATTTGAGACTCTCAATAAATACTCGGAGTATTTATTTTTTAATTATTTCAATACACCCTGGTTCTTCAAAATACTTACCGTTTCATCATTCATCATCCATCTTACAGCCTCTAACCTGTCAATATGATCACCATAAGCCCAACATAGGATTGCACACACAAATTCAGCAGAATTGTCCTTCAATATATCACCTCCTTGACCCTCTGCTCTTGCAGCCTCCACACTATCTTCAAACCATCTCTGCCCAATGTCCTTGCATTTCCTACTCATTTTCATGAATGCTTGTTGTGTTTTGTCAATGGTATCACTACTTCCTGCCCAAGGAACGGTGTAAACATTTGGCTTTTCTCTCTGTCCTTTCTTGCGTCTCAACAGCATAACAGAGGCTGGGAGAGGAGCTGATAAGGATGAAAAGGAAACAATCACACTCTTCCTCACATTCACAGTCTTGCCCTCGGAACTATCGACCGTTGGAGACCAGGAAGTAACAGAATTAACAGCAGAACGATGGGACAATGTATGGCAAAGCAGATGGTGGAAGAGAGAAGGCGAAATGGTACATACTTCTTCTTTCTTTTCTCCTCCTTTCTTCTCCTCTTCCTTTTTTTCTTCCTCCTTCTCTTCTTCTTTTTCTTCCTTCTCTTCTTCCTCTTCTTCTTCCGTAGCATCCTTTTCAATTTCTTTCTCCCATTCGTTCAGACAGGCATATCCCCACCCACCAAGAAGGAGGGAAACATTGTCCTCGCTGAGTACTTTCGTCCCATCACTAATATGATCTAAAAATAGATCTTTGAGTTCATTCTGGAATCCAGCATCCCCAGCAAACCTATAAATAGATTCACAAACCTTCATTTTCTCCTCAGAGATAGCTACCACGAACACTTCGAGCCAGTCATGCTGTTCAAGCAAAGGCAGTAATAACTGAACAATCTCCACGTCAACATGGCTTGGCATGCATTTGGAGTAAGGATTCTCAATAGTAGAAGCCTTCTTAGTACGGCTGTTCTCTATCTTCACGCTACTTAACTTCTCCTCAGTAGAAATTGAAGGCAATGAGGTCATCTTCAATACAGTTTCTTCGCATTGTTTCTTCTTGGATAATTTCTCCTCCGTTTTCATCATTCTGTTGTACAATCCACGAACACTCAGTCCACAGCGTGCAAGGAAAGGATGGTCAGCATCATCGGCACTTCTGAGGCTCACACAAAGAGCCTTCTCAATAACATAGTTCACACGGGGGATGAGTGCTGTCAGATTGTACATGGATGATGATCCCAGCGCATCAGTAAGTCTTTCACGAGTCAAGTTCAGGAGTGAAGAGATGATTTTCTCAAGGGATATATCATGTGACTTGCAGAAATAGAAGATTGTATTACTGATAACATTGATGATATCAGCCTCGGCAGAAGAATTCTTGACAATAAACTGAAGTAACTGATCAATGATCTTATTGGACACAGATTCGTCAACAATGGAGAACAAGTATGAGAAGAGCAGAGGTGCGATCAGGGTCTTCTCCATTCTGACACCTTCTTCACCTCCCACACGATTGTATGTGATATTCCTCAGAGAGTGGGACAGCAAGGACAAGGGGACTGAGGGTGCGGATAAGACAAGACCATCTTTATGGATGTGTTGGGCAAAATCACTGATATCCTTCCCGTGTTTCATACTGCCATCACGAGAGATGCAACAAATGTGGAAAGCTCCAGATTTCACCATAATAATGCACCATGACTCCTCAACGATTCCAGGAGGAAGCTCAATAACGCACATTCCAAAGACTGAACTCTCAAGTGAACGAAGAGAGAAAGACAAAGATGAGGATATTCTCCCAACTTCTTCTCTATCCAATGTTTCCTTATCTTTCTCTTTCTCTTTGGTTGGTTCATTTTCTTTCTTCATTTTCTCCTTCTTCTCTGGATGCTCTTCCTCTCCTACCTTCTCTGCTTTTTCTTCGGTAACAATGTCAGCTTTATCCACGTCTTGTTCGTCGATACTAAGTTTTGATATCTTTGAGGAAAGATAATCCCGATGTGAGAAAGTAAGCAACAATACATTTCCTTCGAATGAGAGAAGCAGGAGTGGAGGGACATGAACGTGGGGCGGCAGTTCATGGTGGCTCATCACAGTGCCGCTCGCAGGTAGTTTACAACAGGCAGGGATCTCAACACGTTTCACAGATAAGAGATCACGGTTGGGGTCCCTAATACGTTCTAAAACAACAATCTCACATGGTTTGTACCGATATTCAAGCGCAATATAGACAAACAGAGCACCTTTTTCACTGAATAGGGACATTCCAACGCCAGATCCAATGCCTTTCACACGAATGACACGCTCAGAGTCTTTATCTTTCTGTGACGAGGAGAGGGGTGACTCAAGTAATGGAGTTGAGGATCCACGGCGGAAGAATAGGGGAACAGGAGACACGTACATGGCGTTGGGATTTGAATTGGGGGATGAGCCATTATCAGCACTTTCCTCAGCTGCCCTGAGTTCTTTAAGGCTTGCTGCATTGATAACACTCACATACATCTGTTTCAAGCTATTGCTCATGCTCCACACGATGCAGAGTGAGATGGGATCAATGTAAAATGCCGAGTGGAACACACAGTGAGCTTCTGTGGTATCACTGCACAAAACATACCTCCACATGCCTCTGGTGTCTTTCATAACGAGGTGGGTGTGTGTGTAGATAGCAAGGCAAGTGTCTGTGCGAGTGTTAGGGAAGGTACTGACTCCTTTACAAACCCTAGCAATGTGAGACACACCAGGAGTTGCAAGGTAGGAGAACCATGATGACATTGAAGCAGGGGATGCGGCTGAAGTGGTGGATTTGATACCATAAGGATGGAAAAGCAAAGCCTCATTAGAACGCACGACAGAGGCACTCTTGGAGGTATCGCAGACACACAATGGGACATGGTGCATGTACCCATCTGTTGAACACACGATTATGCATGGGATAGTTGAATGCATGGGCAAAGCAAGAGAGATCCGACAAAGGGTAATGGAAGCAGCAGAAGATGAAATCCTTTTACGAGACTCGGGATGGTCACGTTTAACATTGAATACAACATCCAAAAGTTGGCCAGAGAGAGAAAACATCCTCACTTCCTCTTCAGTGGACACACAAACACATGAATTGAGAGCTACGACATCAATGGGCATCTTCGAATTGTCACCTTCATCCTTGGTCTCACATACATTGAATTTACATACCATATGATCGGCAATTGGGTCATAGATGTGACAAATGCCGACACTATCAAGGAAACAAACATAACTGCTGCCGATAGACACGGCAACAACTCCTGAACTCAACTGAACGTGTTCGTCCATGAATTTAACCTTAGGTTCTTTTGTAACACAGATATTAACACCCTTTTTACGCTGCAGAGAAGTGGTAAAGGAAACAGAAACGATTGATAAATCTTCTTGAATCAAAATAAGCTGGTCATCGAAATAAATTCCAGTTAGTGGATTAGATGTGGTAAAAGCAAGTTGAGTTGGTGGTTCATTTGTCCAAGGAACGACAGATACCTTGAATTCATTAGCAGACACATTTGCAACAGCAAGAGCTCCAACAGTCAATTGACAATCAATAAATGTAGTTCCACTTTCAATGGGAGAAACATCATTAATATTGAAGAAGATGGTTTTGAAGGGTGAAAGCACGGAAGATATGTTTGGAGAAGCAGCGACAGCTTGTTTCTTGCCTTTTTCACCAGGATCAACAGGACCCCAGAGTTGGGTTGCTTGAAATGCATCCTGTAAGAGTTCAGATATCTTAGAAGGAGTCAGAGATAATGAAATGCGAGCTAATTTCCCATCTGAACCAGTTATCATGATAGTGTGATTTTTTTTCTGAATTGTGACACTCATAATGGCACCAATACCTAATTGTTCAGCACTTATTTCACATAATTGTATAATTCCAAGAGTAGGAGATACAAGAACGGCCTCAAGGTCAGCTGGAGATCCAAGGATCATTAACTCACCATCTGACTTACAAAATGTTGGAATCTTACATCTAATATGATAGGAACTATGAGATCCTACCCGAAACATATTTTATATTGTTTGGATGTGAGTCAATCTCAATTTGAGATTCTCAAAACAATCTTTATTGTGATCACTATGTGAGAATTGTGCATATTTGACATACAAATTAATAATTACTTGGTAAGTTTTCATACAATAATTTATTTTTTTCACCATAAATGCTCAAAAGCAATAGATATAAACTTTCAATAATAAATCCTGGTGCTTGGATAATTTAAATCCAAAGAGTGAAAACAATACATGAAAGATTTTATTTAATAACTTATCTATATTAAAAGGTAAAAGATTAAACAGACGAGTTAGTTAAAATTAGATCTGGGGACCACCCTTGGCGATAACGACGTCAGGGAAAACTCCTTCGTATTGCTTGAAACCCTTCTTGAATAACTCACAAAGCTGAGTAGCCTTAGCATCGTAAGCTTCCTGAGACTTCCAAGAATTCCTTGGGATAAGAAGCTCAGAAGGAACATTTTTGACAGCAGTGGGGATCTCGAGACCAAAGAATTTATCGTGAATAGAACCTCCTTCCTTCTTCATGCTCTCAACAAGACTTCCATCGTGGATGGCGTCAACAATGCTTCTGGTGTGTTTAAGGTGGATACGGTGTCCTTCACCGTAAGCTCCTTGAACGAAACCAGTGTTGATGAGCCAAACGTTACTTCCATGTTTCTCAACAAGGTCAGCAAGAAGCTTGGCGTAGACAGATGGGTGCCAAATGAGGAAAGGTCCACCGAAGCATGGGGAGAAGGTGGCCTTGGGCTCAGTGATACCAACCTCAGTTCCGGCAACCTTGGAGGTGAAACCGAGAGCGAAGTAGTATTGTTGTTGTTGTCTGTTCAAACGAGAAACGGGGGGGAGAACACCGAAGGCATCGTAGGTAAGGAACACAACGTGCTCAGGGTGGGATCCAGGGGTGGTGCAGCAAGGGATCTTGGCGAGACGGTCCATGTGCTCAATAGGGAAAGAGGAACGAGTGTTCAAAGTGATGGAAGTGTCATGCCAGTCGACAGTTCTGGTGTCTTCACCCTTCTTGTCCTTGATGAACTTAACGTTCTCAAGAATGGAACCGAAACGGATGGCTTTGTAAATATCGGGCTCCTTCTCGGCATCAAGGTCGATAACCTTAGCGTAGGCACCTCCCTCGATACAGCAGACACCGGTATCATGCCAGATGTGCTCATCATCTCCGATAAGCTCTCTTCTGGGATCAGCAGAAAGGGTGGTCTTACCAGTACCAGAAAGACCGAAGAAGATGGTGCACTTCTTGGTAGTGGGGTCTTCGGTACAAGAACAGTGCATGGGGAGGAAGTTGTATTCCTTGGGGAGGTAGTACATAGCGTAGGTGAGAAGACCCTTCTTCTGTTCACCGGCGTACATGGATCCAAGAACAACCTGCTCCTTGGTGTCAAGGCTGAGGTTAACACTGGCATCGTTACAAACACTTTCAACAGATTGGTCGGCAGTCTGGGCACCAGCGTTGTACATGAGGAAATCGGGGACAAAAGCTTCCTTCTCTTCCTCAGTGATTCTCTTCATCATGTTCTTCATGAAGATGGCGTGGTAGGCAAGACTGGAGATGATTCTGACCTTTCTCCAGCATTTCTCTTCCCAACCGATGATACCATCAGTAACGTATAATCTATCACAAGAAGACAAGAATTCGATAGCAATCTTCTTGTTGGCAGCGAAACCCTCTTCAGAGATAGGCTGGTTGGGGGAAACTGAACCCTTGGTGTCACGGAGGTGAGCACCCTCGGGCAACCACCAAACATCATCCTTGCTTCCCTCAGAGTAAACAATACGTTTATCCTTGGGGGATCTACCACAGTATTTACCAGAGTAAGCAACAAGGGCACCCATGTCACTCACCTTGGCACCCTCATGGAGGATGGCCTGTTCGTAAAGAACGGCAGCGGGAGCGTTGTGGAAGATAGTTTTGGTTTCGAGGTTCTTAATTCCGTAAGCAGCAAGATCAAGAGGCATTTGACGCAGTCAGTGTGACAAAAATGTAAAAGAACAGTGATGACAATATGTGTTGATGACCATCCTTAATGCACATTGCTAATGCACATAGCCTTAAATAAGACGATCTATGAAATAAAAAAAAACAAATGTCCGAAGAACTATTGAATTATTCTGATAATCAATTATACAATAAAAAAAATTCCAAGAATTGGAGAGGAAGGTGAAGATAATCATTGGAACAAAATCATACCTACTATCTGATTTTTAATAAAAAATAAAGGGAAAAGGGAATGACATTGAAAACTTTTTATCAATTTACGAAATTGTATGACGAGACGGGCTTATAATCACAAATTATTAATGGTTGAGAATATACAGAATCCTGAGAAGACAATCACAAAAAATAAAATGATTTTCAGAAAAAAAAAATCATAATGAGCCCAAAATATTTTGCAAATTTCATTTGCATTAGCTGATATCTCAAGTCCTGAGAAATTAAATTCAACATGGATAAAAAAAGAAACAACGATATTGATTATGGATTAAATTCAATTGCGTATAAGAGAAATCAGTAAATAAATCAGATATTGCTCACGTTTATAACGGTTTTGTCAAAAAGTGGAGTTATGAAGGAAAATATAAAATGGTTAATTAAATTAACTTCATTGTAAGCTCATTCTAAATTATTATTATTTAATGAAAAAAAAAAACAATGAATTGATGGTGATATAAGACAAGGGAATCTGATAGCTACAATAGAAAAAATAAAATAAAGAGGAGGGATAAGAAATAATATATATCACCAATAGAATAAAATGACGATATGGGATATTCGAAATTAGCCAAACCCAAGACAAGGTCACGTCAAAATTTTTCTTGCGTCAAGCCTTGTCAAGAACAATAATTATCATCTCCGAGAAAGGCTAATCGTCACATATTCGAAACCTCAAAATTCAATAATTAATTTTTTTTTTGCTGCACAAGACTCATAATTCTATAAAGAAATCTGAATAGCCTTCTACACTATTAATTTGCATAGATCTCCAAAACTAGAATAAAATTATTCAAATAACACAAATCATTGAAATAAACTTCAAAATAGAAAAGGATATCAAATTATTTATTCTATTCTAAGAAAGGTTCCTCTTCTCCGTAATGTTCAACATAACAATCTTTGGTAGGATAGCGTTGCCAACCATCTTCTGTCATAAGATAAACATTAATGAAACCTCCACTCATTGCGTCTCTATGAGTAGCATGATAAATAGCTCTCCTTCCAAGAGTAACAGCCTCTTCCACAGAGAGATCATATCTATATTCTTGATCGAGGATTGCATAGGCATACGTTGATCCACTTCCCACAGAGAATCTATCGTTATGGTATCTGACTCCATCGTTGTCGACATAGTACAAATGAGGACCACTGGCATCGAATCCGGCAACCATAGTACCCACACTAAGGCCCATTCCTTTGTAGTAATAAAGCATATTGGCAAGCATACGACTTGCGGCAGCAACTGTCACTTCTTCCTTGCTTTCAAGCTCCCTCAACCGAACACGACGAGCTAAACGACGCTCCCAGTAGTCACAATCAGCTGCACCACCAGCCATTGTACCCAATAACCGTGGAGTGATCTCAATAACTTTTTTGACGGTTTGGGAAGAAATATATTGACCCATGGTTGACCGAGAATCAACAGCTATTAACACACCATGCTGAAACACAAATCCAAGGGTTGTAGTACCATGAAGACGATGTAAACGGCCAGGAGCTGGTTGAACAAGGCCATCAACTGGGGGGGTATCTTTAGAAGTTTCTGTATATGCTATTTCTTCATCAAATTTGACAGGCTAAGATAATTTGCCAGAGAAAAGCAAAATATCCGATAATTTAAAAGAAAATGCGTTGTGAATGAAAAGAATATTAGTAAAGGAAGGAGAATCAGGATATAACCCCCAAGACACGAATCAATTGAACAATCAATTGATAAAATGGATAAAGGGGAGTAGAAACTCAATAATATAAACATACGTGTTCTTTCCCAGGAAGAACAAAAGATTTAAACATTTGAATTGTTTTCAAAAGAGGACTTAACTCTTGACGAAAAAACAAATATTTGTAACGATAGCTGATCAGTTTCTCTCCAGTAAAGGAAGAGTGAGTAACTTAAATTATCTTAAAAATTTGGTTTTGGGAAGTTATTCAACTCCGATGTTGAATATCGAACAGAATTTTCGTCATCGGTCCGTCCAATATATCTCACAGAATAAATTATGTTAATTAAATATATAATTCCAGTGTTTCTATGAATTCTCGCTGTGGAATAAGGTTTAAGACGTACATCCTTGGAAATACATTAATCGTTATGATATACCCTTTTTTTGTCACATTGGCTTCAAATACCAACGTGAATTTAAAATTTATCAAATATCTATTATGAATTCTCACTCACTTCACCCAAAAACAGAGTCATATCATGACGAGTCATATAAAGAACCTTGGGGTAATGAAAAGCAAGAAGAAGACGATCAAGAGGAAGAAGATGAATTACGTAGGGACTTTACCTTCACAGAAGGTGCTCAAGTGCCTCGCTCTTCATCCTTTTCACCATCTCCCTCACATTCCCGAAATGGATCTTTCGTCTTTTCTTCTCCCCCGGTTAGACATTCATATTCACTCTCAAGTTCGAGATACCATAGTAGAAAACCATCGTCTTTTTCAGAATCAAAGAGATCTCACCAGAGAGCTCAATCTGTGAGTATTATGCCCAAGAAAGCTGGAACTCTTGTGTTCCATAAAAAAGGAGAATCAATAGACGAAGTTAAAAAAGAAGAAACCCCCGAACAAAAGCATTCCCGGAGGAAGAGTAGATCAAAACGGTGGAGCGCTGTTTTTGAAGATGGAAAGATTGTTGAACAGGGAAGTTCAAGGGATTCTGTTCAAAAGGACACGCAAGAGTTACAAATTGGTGCCAAAACGCTTCCTTCAACGGATAAATCTGTGTCTCCGACTTTTGAGTCTTCCCAAATCCAATCTCCCTTTTCCCGTTCTCAAAATTCTGAAATAACTTCATTTACTAGAAAAAGATCATCTTTGTCAGCTTCATCACCTTCGGTCATTGTTGATTCCGAACATCTGCCCTCCAAGGATACCCAGTCTTCCCCTTTCTCTCCTCAGCCTAAATCTCGGACTTCTTCTTCTTTTTCTGAAGATTCTCGTGAAAAATACACACATTCTGATATCCCCTCTGACGATGACATTGATGAGCAAGATGATGACAGCTTCGATGGACAACAGGACGATTCGACAGTGGTTCACCTTAACATCCCAACGTCGACTGATGGTGACGGGAAACAGACAGATTGGGAGGCCAAACAGCGTCTTGGTTTTACTTCTGGTTCACCAGCCATGTATGAGACATCATACCCGCCCATGTATCCCCTTGACTCTGGGTCTGGCATGATGAATCCTCCGCATACTATGTATTCCCAGTTCCAGGCATACTCTCCGCCTCAAGTCATGGTGAAACCATCTGGAATCCCTGTATCGAATGGTTCGGAGCGGGATAAGAGTGCAAGTCCAGTTCAGTATAGTCAACAGTCTCAAGAATTCATGGATATTGTTGCACAGGAATGTAGGGCTCCAATTGGATATTCAGACCCACAAATCCCAAGTCCTACTGGTGTAGTCGGTACTGCCAGTCTCGATACTGATTCTGTTGCCACAAAGCCTATTATTCCTGTATCGTCACCTTATGTCGTCGTTGACCCTTCCTCTTATGTTGCGATATCCACCTCGGCCAGTGTCATCGAGACAGATGTGGACAGGGTTACCCTCCCCGTGTTTGATGGTGACTCTAGCCACGCTGCTGATGATATTTCCTCAAGGGATGACACTGAGCACGAACAAAGGCAGCAATATGAGGACTATGCCGTTGCTGAGGATGGTGAAAGGCTTGTCATTCCCACTTCTGTCGTTGTTGATGGCTCTGTCTCGTCAATTGGATCCACTGCGCCCATATCGCATTCTCTGATCTCATGTCCGTTACCAACAGGATGCTGGATGTTCTTGCTTCCTTTTAAACACTTTTCTGTTGCACTATCCCATTGTGATGAGTCAATGAAGGAGGCTGTGCTTTCGAGTGAGATCTATAAAGTTTTTTTAATTATTGGTCTTTGTTTTTTAATGGCATTTTTTCTTCCAATAATTATGTGATTAAAAGTATTGATCATTTTAATTTTCACTGAAATTATATCATTATCATTTCTTTATTTCTTCCCTCTCTCTGCTCTTTCCTTCATCTTGTTGTTACAAACCTCAACATGATGTATATCCGTGTTTCTTTCGCAGGTAACTCTCATCTCGTCAGGAATATATAGCCTGGTAAATATTATATTAATATTTGATGTACATGACCAGGAAGTTGGGTAAATTCACCAAACTCATATGACAAAAACCTTACCTCTTTCTCAAAGGTTGTGGATAAGATTGTGCCACCATGTGTGGTCAAGTCTTCTTATTGAGAGATGAGCTTAATTTGGTATTTATTGGGAGAAATAAAGTAAATATGACCGACAAACCTTTTTTCAACATTTAGAAAATATCATTTGTTTTCTCCTTCTAAGTTTCACTTCAGAGTCTGAAACAGAACAAAATCATGTTGTTGGTTTAATAACCTTTATAATGATGGTGGAGCAAATTTACTAGTTTGAGAATAAAAGAATGCGCGAAGAAAGGTAAAATATAGTCTGTAAAGAAACACAAAAACTTTCAAATATGATCTTCGGTAATAGGATGGTAATAGACATTCTGATATCGAAGTAAATATATTAATTAAAATCGTATTATAGAATATATATTAAATATTCAATAATAATACTCCTTAAAGAAAATAATAAAAACGTCTGCTTTTGGCAACAGCCGTGTTATTCTAACAATGTCTTCTTTGAAAATAGTTCAAATCAACAAAATCTAGTCATTTACTGTAGTCTACAGTTGTAGAATTGAGGAAACAATCACATAAATTCGGGAGTATCACCCTCCTCTTGTTCAAGAACATAGTGTAAAAGTCGACCCATAGAATTTCTGTTGATCAAGAGTTGATGACATCAGTATGAGTGCCCTCAGATGTAGAACAAGAAAGGGAAGAAGAAAATCAGATGTGAAAACATTGTAAAAAATGAAATAAAAATCAAAATTACAGTAAACAAAAACCACTTGTCTAACCATAGATAATGTAACAACATTAATAATTAAAATAACACAAAAATAATATAAAATTATAATAATGTAAAAAGACAATAAGAGTTACAAACAGATTTGATGATGGGATTGAAATCTTTTTTCTTCGTTTTTGTGCCAATTTCTAAAATATTCTATTGACCTCGTGTGGCTTCAAATTTCTTCCCATTGATTTCTCCAATAATTCTGTCAAGACCAATCAATCTTGCATTTCCATGGCCAAGTCTCTTGACTTCAGAAGTCTTTTCAGATCTCTCCAAAATATCAAAAGTGACCGTCAAGCTACCAAGAGTCTCACGGAATGTACAGTTAAGATCCAAAATACTTGGACCCCACTGGAATTGTGCATGATCATCCCTGAAAGCAAGGCGAGAATGAACATTATTCATTCCTTCAAATTCAATAACGTTCCACACACCATTAAAGGTTGGCTCAGACCTTGGCTCAGGTCTGGCTGGTTCAGGCCGAAGCTCAGTTCTTGTCTCTATCTTGGGTTCTGTTTTAGGTTCTGTTTTAGGTTCTGTTTTAGGTTCTGTTTTAGGTTCTGTTTTAGGTTCTGTTTTAGGTTCCCTTTTAACACCATGGTGAGAAGGAGATCTCCTCCCAAGGTCCCTCACTCTCTCTCTTGCTTCTTGATTAAGATCAGAACGCACGCTGTCATTGGTTGTGTCATCAGAAGTCTGAGAACAGTGTCGATGAGAGGATTCCCTTGTTTTGGGAT
>BQXS01010893.1:0-16477 GCA_024181965.1 Aduncisulcus paluster
TGTGAGATGTTGTGGGGATATGTCGGAGGGAAGAGAAGGAAGAAGGGAGGCATTCGACTCGGATGATCCAAAGGTTCGAGGAGAAGTATGAGAGGATAAACCTTCACTTGCTGTGAGTCTCTCTCCAATCCGATCAGGTCCTCGTATCCGAGACACACGAGCGGATGGGACAAGGTCGTCATCGTCATCGTCTTCAAGCATCTTGTCGAACACGCTCATTCGACCTTTGTGAGCTCCCATGGTTTCCATTTGCAGAGTTCCTTGGATATTGAGGGCAAGAACAGTTGTTTGCTTCGCCTCACTCACTTTTCCCGCAGATAATAAAGACTGAGCATGGCGTAATGCAAGAGTAACAGCAGGTCCATGGAGATGTGACGAGAGCATGAGTCTGAACGCATGAGCAACGTTATTCTTTTGGTAGAGGGAGAGCGCGGTCGAGAGAATTGAAGAGAGGGAAGAGGCAGAGGATCCACGGGATGCATGGGAATCATCAGACTCACCGGTCGCTTCTTGTTCTTCTTTCTTCATCTTCCTCACACGCACTTTTCCTTCTAAAAGATCGGCCTCTTTCGTGAGACCACTTCTACGGAGGACTTGGACTATCTCAATGACATCTTCAAGAGGGGCATCATAGGGAATCTCACCTATATGATTCCTAAGATCCTCAAAGTATCCAAGTTCACTATACACAATGGCCAGCTGGACGGGGGAGTTTCCTTTCTTGGCGTATTGAAGTGCTCGCTTGAACTTTCTACGCTCAATAAAGTATCGGGCAATGTTTTCATTGGCAATCCTTAACGTGTCATCGCTGATCACACCTTTATACCGCTTACTATACTGTACAATACTGAAATAGTCGCCCAGCTTTCCACGGAGAGCAACAGCAAGATCAGGACGGTGCAGTTGGTCAATAAATATCCTTTCAGCATCTTCAAACTCACCGAAATAAACAGCAATCTCAGCCTTAAGCTTTCCTTTGGACGGCAATGATGACAATGGTTCCAACTTACGTACAAATTGCAGACCAAAGAAGTTTTTGGCATGAGCAAAGGCCTTTTCAGCCATGATGAGATTGAGTTTCTTCATGCTTTCCTCTGCTACAAGATTCCAGAGCAGCGGGTGAGGGTTTGACTGGACAAAAGACACAGTGTCCTCGAGAGACACACTCTTCAATAGTTCTTTTGTATCCCTCAGACTCTTTCCCTCGAGAATAACAATGGACTCAGAGTCAGGGTAGAAAGGAAACTTCATGATCTCATCGAGGAGAAGAACACTCGTCTGAAGGGCTTCGAGATGGAGGGCATAACCACTGCAGACAACTGGTTCCTCGGGAGAGGTGTGACGGTACGTGTATAATCTCGTTTTCTCGTTCACAGCAAACAAATCGTCACAATCATGGCTGAAATGAACGCACCAAACTTCTTTTCGCTGGAAGGATGGAACCTTGGAGAATGTCTTCGAGTCTTTACGTTCGTACATGGTGAGAATATTCTCACGATCTAAAATTAGAAGTAGACGGCCTGTGAGAGACATAAACACAGCCTTGATGAGTGAAGAGGATGATATAATTGAGGAAACTCTGAAGGAAGAAAGGGGAAGCAACGATGTCATGGGGCTTCCATTGTCTCCGTTAACCTTCTGTATAGCAGAACGACTCTCGGAGGAGCTCCTTGGGTTAACATCCTTGGAAACAGCGGAAGTTGGAGGAGCATCTTTGGATTTCTTCTCTCCTTCGTCAAAGCCAAATATTTGTTGGATATTAAGAGTTTTTCCATTCTTTGTCAATTCCAAATCTTGGGTTGAATCCTCTTTCTCCTCAACAACGACACAGATCTTAATCTCTCCACTTTCACGAGCAACACAAAGAACCTTACCACGAATGCACAGAGAAGTAATTGGATTTTGTCCACTGCCTCGTGTCAGAAGAGCCATTTCATCAGCAGAATCTCCCTCAATATGCCATTGTGCGAATGTAGATCTGGATGAAAGGATAGAAGTTGCATCAAAACCTCCAGGTCCTGAATGATCGCGATGGGATGATATTTCTTTAATTTTTTGAACCTTTGAATCCTCTTTATAACACCAAATACATACCCATCCACCGCAGGCAGCAGCGACATAATCCTCAGATACTGCGAGTGATGTTGGGGTGAATGATATCTCTCTTTCGGCTATCTTAACACCAATGGAGTTGATCACACAGAGCACAGAAGGAGTGTGGATGAGGGTAGTCAGGGGAATCGAGGAAGAGGATTTAGAGACAGGACCACTTGAAGATGGGGCGACTGACTTATGTGACACATCTGAGAATATTCCTCCAAGTCTTCGGGGAACAACACAGACAACACCCTCACCGAAGGAGCACAGATGGATTCCATCACCGAACACAATGGGAACCATGTCACGATGGACTTTGTTCCACAGGCAAAGAGTGCTATCTTCCTGAGAATGGTGGAAATAACCAACAACATTATCATTCAGTCGGCCATATTGTTGAGAATGCCGGATATTGGCAAAGTATAGATGCTTACCAATGCACATGGCAACTCTCAAACCACTCGGAGCAGCAGAGATGGCAGTTACATGATTTACACCACATTTAAGGAGACATACACCCTGCATAGCATCAATAAAAGTGCTAAATGAACTGATTACAGGGGTTATTGAGAGAACTTCCATGACACCACTTTCTTTACGAGTTGCACTGACACCACGGCCATACTGAACGGCTCCACCACCGCAGATATATAAATAACGACCACATGGACTCAGACTCATACCAGATGCAGCGGTGACACGAGTCCAAACAATACGGTATTGAGGTTCATGGAGGGACTCCATATTAATGAATAAGACAGCTCCGCATGCTAAAAGGACAATAATATGGGGAAGATCAGAGGTTTTTCCATCAGAAGAAGCTTCTGTCTGGCCGGTAGCTGTTGAAGAAGAGAATAGAGCGGCCGAGAGGTCTGTTGTCTCGTCTCGTTTGCTATCTTGGATAACATTATAAGAAATGGATGACACTGGGGTATACGTTGAAACGGTATTCTCTTTTCCTTTGAAATAAGAAGTCACTGAAGGTCTATGTTGCACCTGAGCATGGGGATGGGAAGTCTGATGGCTCTGTTGAAGGGCTAGCTCAAGATCAGGGATAATTTCCTCTTTGGGGGCTCCGGTAACATCGCACAAGAAAATTCTATTTGTGCAACATACAACAAGTCGTTTGCCGTTGGGAGTCCAGCAAATGGATTGAACCTCTCCATCAAGTGTTCTTTCACTAACAAGAGTACCGTTTACCGTTGACAGGATGAGAGAATCATCAGCATAAATTGTAGCGCATTGCATTCCATTTGGAGACCAAGCCGCATCTACCAAAGCAACCCCATCGGATCCACGAGTTTGGAGCTTCGATATATTAGTAAAATCTTCCTCGTCAATCTTCCATATTATTGCAGTACCACTAATATCAGCAGAAAGGAACACCAAACGTTTCGGATTCCATTTTATGAGACAAACCCTCTTAGAGTGCCCAGCAAGTGATTCTTTGACTGGCAAATCTGTTTGT
Organism: Aduncisulcus paluster; assembly: GCA_024181965.1. Classification (NCBI taxonomy): domain Eukaryota; phylum Fornicata; genus Aduncisulcus; species Aduncisulcus paluster. The sequence continues at coordinate 3,566 of BQXS01010893.1, forward strand.
GCGGCAACTCCCATTATTCTATAATCACCAGTCCGCTTAGTAGTCATTTTAACAACATCTAGAAGACCTTGGTCGCCTCCATAAGCTAATAAACTATGAGAAGTATTATATGCTGTACACCATCCGTGTGCACTATTCAAAAAAGGCACTTTTTTGTTTAGATATGCAAGCATTTGTTGTCAAAAATGAATTGTATTTATAAAGAGTCTTTTGGTTACAGCCGTCAAATAATGAATGGTGCAAGGGATAAAATATATCCTGAAAAATCTTCTAGTGATGAAAAAAGATCAGGTTCCTCTCTAGGAGGCCGAGATTCTGATGATAGCTTAAAAAGTTATTGTCCTGCTGCCCAACATGATATAAAAAGGTTAAGACAGGAATTAAAAGAAAAAGAATTGATGTTAAAATATTGGAAAAATACTATTGAAGAGAAAAACCATGAACTAGCCCAGTTGCGAGAATCTGTCACTCGGCTCGAATTAATTCAGAGAGATACCGCAGATGTCCTTCAATTGGAGAAAGAAAAGCAACAGGAAGGTGTAAATATGAGAATTGTTCTTCTTGAAAAGCTTGTAGATCGCTTAAAGGCTCGATTGATAGATTATGAAGAACAAGATATCACCCTTGAGTCACAGGAAAAACAGATAAAAGAACTTGAACAGCGTTTAAAAGAATGTAAAATAGAAAAAGAAACAACCGTTCAAATGTGTCGAAAAGAAATTGCAGAAACTCGATCTTTTTTGACGCGAGAATTTAATGAAAAGATACGATCAATGGAAAAAGAGCAAGAAGAAGCATTAATTGCACGCCTTCCAGGCTTTTCAAAGCGTATGGTGAAAGATAACGCCGAACTTCGACTTGCAATGGTAAAGCAACAATATGAAATTGATCTGGCGATTAAAAAGACGAAACAAACAGAGGAAGAAGCTGCAAGGCTTCGTATTGATACATCCAATGACGATGATTTAATTAAACGGCAAGCCACTGAACTTACAACGACTCGTAAGAGATGTGTTGAGCTCCAAAGAAAAATTCTCACCCTTGAAGCTGAATTTAAACGTAAAGAAACTGATGCTATCGCATATTATCAATTACAACGGACATATGCCGTCTTGGAAGATAAGCTCAAGAGAATTGAGTCTGAACGTGATGAGTTCAAGCGATTATATATTGATTATCAGCATAAATTCTCACAACAACAACAAAAATATAATTTATTAAATAAGTCTAAACAGCTTCTTGAGAAGAAACATCGGATTTTGTCTTCTCAACAGGGTGATTCGTCGGGCACACCAATCTCATCTGGATCTATTTTTGGAATGAGTGGTTCATCGGCCCCCGTCAGAGTTAAAAAGACCGGCATGGCATCCGTGTACAGTTCCAAACGACCCATCCCTCATACCACCCTTGGAGTTCCAACACAATTACGTGACATCACAATGCAAATTCTAGCCGAACGTCGTATGCATGGCGATGAGGGAGAAGATATGGATGACAGGGGCTTCTCTGGTCATCGTCCTCGTGATATCATCACCACTGCATCCTCCGTGCTTGGTTCTGGTGGAGTGGGTTCAACACAATCCCATCAAGAATGGGACAGACAATTTGCAGAGGATAAGATGATGCTATTCGGAAGCACGGTTCAGGGGGGACGTGGGATATCGTCTAAATATAGCTCAGTGTCGGGGAAAACAGGTTCATCGACTCCGATGATGCCACAAGCCCAGGGTATGTTTCCAATGAGCGCTGGAAATCCCAAGACAGCACTTCTCAAGAGTAGAGAGAAGACTGGAGAACGCCGGAAAACTGGATCCATCTTAGTTGGAATGAAGCCCAGGGCCCTATCTTATTTGGAACAAGGTGAAAATGGTCCTGATCAAGGAATTGAGGGAGGAAGGTCTGGAATGGGTCAACGAGCCCTGAGTGCAAAAATAAGGAAGAATTCAGAAAAGGGAAAGAGAAAACGTAGCAAAATGATGGTGCTTCCATAACCAAATTCTTCCTGAGTTATGCTATTGTTTCCTCAGGGTCACTCATTATTTTTTTTCTTGTGTTCCTCTTCATCCATGTGTTCATTCCATGTTATATTATCAAATAATTATTCGCATAAATAATATGAATTGATGATATATTATTGTTCATTGATTTCAAGCATTTATTATTTCTTATTCGCTCATCAAAGTTCGGGCATCATGCCTGCCCCTTATGAATCAGAGCTGTTTCCCTGTCACTTGTTGTTGTTTAATTCAATATTTTTTTCCATTATTTTCATTGTATTTTGTCGGGAATGGCGATGGTTATTGCTCTACAGACTGTAGACATCATGTCTTGTTATGATAACAACTTGTCTGAGACAAGTTCAAGGCTTGAACTTGGGAAGTAAACTTTTTTCAAAAAATTCATTATTTCTTACCAAAGAAGAAATCTCAAAGGCATCATGCCTGCCCCTTATGATGAGGGTCATGAAGCATTCACCACGTAGATTTTTTCTTTTTGAGGCATATTCACACGGCAGGAGAAGATAATCATACGAATTATAAAATTAATTTATTTGTTAATCTAAAAAAATATTTTAAATGACTTCTCCCTTCTCATTTTCTATTCTTCAAACCACTCTCAAAAAATACCCGTATGAAAACCCTTCAGAAATAATTTCGCAATGCCAACATGCTGTTAAAAAACATAAAAACAGTTTTCGCGGAATTATGTTGAGATCTCTTCGCCGTCCCCCAGTTTCTGCCACAGATCCTCCTAAGGATATTGTTATTGCTATTCAGGGATTTATCACGACTAATTATGATGGTAAAGATAGCCATTATCCTGTTGTTATATTTTTTGATTATGATTTCCCAAACAGTCCTCCTCTCATATACTCAGTTGATGGTGGGGGGCTCCAGAACTCCCCTTCAACTTTTCATGATTCTACTGGTTACATCCATACACCTTTATTGTCTAAATGGCGAATTAACCGGACTAAAGCACCTGAATTAACTCTATTATCCGTTATTGATGAGATTTGTCACCATTTTTCATCGACACCTCTGCTGGTTAAACAACAATCGATATCAGATCATGATCGCAAGATGGCGTTAGAGTATGATGCAAAAAGGCCTTTACTGGATCAAGTTGGTGAAACTTTCAAACCATTTTATGTCTCCGCCAAACAATTCGCTCAAGTGGAAGACGATGATGATTACGATCCAATTTATTCTGATTATGGGCCATCTGATAAAATCTATTCCGATTATTGTCCTGAATCTGAAGGACATGGAGAAACAAAACCTAAGAAAAATGAAATTGAAACCCTTCCTTCTCTTTCCTCTTCATCAACGTCTATTCCTTCCCCAAAGCCATCGGAACTTCATGTTTTACGGTTTATTCTTGCCCAGAAACTTTCGAAAGATATTTCAAGACTTTCTGAGTGTGTTGGACGAGCTAAAGAGCAATGTCTTCGTCGTCAGCTTGAGCTCTATGATTACACTGGAACATCTCCCCTCGATTGTTCTTCTCTTCGTCCTTATCACGATTATTTGAAGAAGAAGCATGAATCTCTTCAGTCTGACATTATACAAAGCAAGACAAGAGAATCCATCAAGAAAGAACTTAAAGACAGCTTTCACAAGAGTTATTCTTCATTCGTGGACTCTTGTTGTGACGAATACAATGCCCTTCTTGATGACATGTGCGACGCCCTGCCTGAAGTTGTTCTGTCCGCCAAGTCTGCTTGTGCCATACGCGATGTGAGCATGCTTCCGTCATTTGATCAGGTTGTTAGTGTTCTTACAGTCTTACTCCCAGAGGATAAAGTGGAGGAAACGGTTGGGATGCCTGTTGTTACGGAACTTCAGAACATTATATTTCAATTTGATCGCGAGTCCAAAGAGAGGATGAGAATCCTGGTAGCCAGTATCTTGGAACTTGAGACACCCACGGGACTTGATCTCTTCCCCTTCATGCCTCCTCTGGACTCCTGGAAGGATGATATTCACATTCCTGGAGCTTCTTATGGAACTGTGCATACTGCTTCGTACAGAAAGGGAGATTCCAAGTTCATTATATATGATATGGAATGAGTTTCTTGATTTTGTTGAGTCTTTTTCGAAAATATCCTGAAAATAATTGTCAGGAAATCTCACCTTTTTTTTACTCTAGATCTATTCCTCCAATTCCCAAATGTGAAGGAGATTTCGTTCAATTAATGTGATTATTTGTCCTCATTTCTACTTGTTTTATTTTGTATTTTAGTAAATACACTTTCTGTTCTGCCAGAACAACCGTTGTTCTGGAGTGACTCCAGTGGAGTTCCCTTGACTACTTCATTCTAATTTTATACCATTCCAATTTAATAATTGATTGTTTGATGATATATTGATACAACATTAAGCCATTAAAAATTTCGAAAACGTCTTTTTCAAAGAAATAAATTATTTTGTTCTTTTCGCTCGTTCATTTGTTTTTTCCTTTTTATTATTATTGTTTTCATTGTATACTAAGATGTTTTTGAAATATTTTAATCTTTATACTTTTATATATTTCATATTTATCTGTATTTTTATCAATGGGGTATATTCAGCGAATCTTAGTAATCTTGTTGATTTATTTGCAACAGATCTTGATTATCTTTCAGATATATTATTTCAAAAATTACCTAGTGCTGATTTAGTGATGGGAAACCTGCTTACCGCGGAAAGTGATATTTCTTTCGATGATCCTCAGGATTTGGCCTCAACAATAAGCTCAGATATTACAAGTTCATTAAAATATAAGATTTCAGCCCTTAAAGATCTTCGGGATGCTGCAACTAAGGAGGTTGACAAATTGATTAATGATAATTGCTTTCCTGATGATGACCGGCCAACTGCCGAGACATATAAACGTTCAAATGAAGGTGCTCTTGAATATGATTCAAGATATAATGCCAATGTTGATTTTGAGTATCCACATGTCCATTCGTATTCTGTCGTTACAGGGACCTCCCATGAGGAATTCTTCTCTGCCCATCTGGATTTAACTGAGCAAATGAAGAAGGCAGTTCTGACAAACTACTCTGAGGATGCGGTTGTTGGGGATGATGATTACAATGATATTTATTCCGACCCATATCTTGGAGATGCCACCTTTGTCGGTTTTGACGGAGGATATCAGATATATCCTGGACGTGATATGTATTATTCATATACATTCTTCAACTTTCTTAGAGTCCCAGCCACCAAGAGTGATGTTAGTATCTTGATTGATGTCACTTCACTCACAAGTAGCAAAGAAGTAGCTAAATACACCGCTATCATTGACGCTGTTATCGATTCGCTTGCTACTGGGACTAAATTACATATATTGCTGCTTGGGAAGAACTATATTGTTCCGTTTGTACAATCTGGCTATGTTGTCGTTAGTTATTCTTCTATTTCCTCCATCAAACAATTATTGGCCAAGATGCTCTCATCAGTGCCATCATCCGTCGTTACAAATGGGATTATTACTGAAATGGATGTGTACAAGGCTGTGAGTTTTGTTTACTCCCAGCGAGACGTGATCTGTAACCATGTTCATCTTCGGAGTGATCTTTGGGTTGAATCCGATGCATTTGAATCCTCGGAGACATGTGAATATCCAAGTATCCACAAAGCATCTGCTCCTTCCTCTCCTCGCTCTTTGTTCTCATCAGAATGGGTGTCTGAGGATTACATGTTCAGATTCGACTCCTCCATTGCAAGTTCTGATGAATCTACTACTTTCTTGGGGCCTACATTTGTCAATGTTATTGGTAACACAAAACAATCTGCTACTACGCTTAAGAACGGCAACGATGGGTCCTCCTCTTCCTCTCCCAATGCCAACGATTATAACAATTCACGGAAAGATTGGAAGAAATGGTATGCGGAAGATTCCAAGTCCGATGATCCTTACTCTGATGGGAACAGCGATCTGAATGTTGAGACAGACTCTGGATTCCAATTCATGACGAATGGCGATGATATTGATGATGATTCCGATGGACCTTGCCTTTCCTCCTCTGCTGATTCTGCTGGCAAAGGTGGATATACGTGTCCTCCGTTGACTATCTTGCTCATTTCGAATGGAATAAGCTACAGTGGGCCTTTTACTAACCATGATCCTGATACAATTCGCGGGAGTGACATTCTAAAATACCCCATGATCAACATTGTATGTGCTTTGACCCATCCTGTTCGTGTGGGACACTCTCACACCGCTTCTCTCATGGGGATCAGTAGTTACTCAATTCCAGAAATAGATCTTGTCAATTCTACAAATTCCTACTCTGACTCAGACCACAAATTCAAACAAGTGGCAATCCCGGGTGTCATTTCCGAATCGTGTGCGAATGGTCTTTGTCTTCCATCCCCAACGTATTACAATATTCTTAGTGTATTTAGCTATAAAATGGCGCTTCTTCCTTTGCTTCAGGCCTTAGTTCCTCACCATTTCTCTGTGTTCATTGGTGAATCACGTGTGTGTGTGGATGGGACTGCCTGTGTTGACCTTGTGAGCCCAGTATTTTCCTCTTCCTCAAACATGTACATTGGAGTTGTCACTACATCATTTCCTGTGGAAAACATAATTAAAGGTTCCATTATAAAGGGGATAAAGGAAGTTGGTCCCCCACCTCTCCCAACACAAGATCCTTCGGAGTTCCTTGAATCTCCCTTCTCAACAGACTCTTCAATTCTCACGGATGCTTATGATCCCCTGCATGTCATTCCCCGCTTGTCCTCACCTTGCTTTACCCCTATTCTGTTCCGTGCCAGTGATGGAGTTGTTCTCTATCATCCCCACTTAACACAGCACATTGCCACCAATTCCCCACTCCCACTCACTCTGCACTCACTTCTGTCTGAAGGGGAGGAATATATTTTGACAAACAAGGCCGCTCTAAGTCAGGTGAGAGGAAAGATTATCCCTGCCACTGGTGTTGTCCCTATATACTTGAGCGAAAGGATGGTTGGAGGCAGTGGGACTGGGGGATTTGGGGGATCTACATCAGATTCATCATCCACGGCAACTAAGTATGAGACCACTGAGGAGTATATTATGACAAAACAAACAAAAACCACCTCAGCAGATACAGGTGGATATTTTTACCCCAAACAGATTGTCAGTTCTGTGCCCGGAACAATTGTTTGGGAACGAATTGATGGTGTGAGTGGTCTTGTCGTTGGCATTATTTGTGAGACAGGCTGTCTTCGTAACCACGGGGAGATGACAGATCTTCCTCTGCCTACGGATGAGCTCGATGATTTCTCATATAATGGGACAGATAGAGTGAGTTCTCGTAAGCTCGATGCTGATGATAATCCGATTGCCATGCTCCATTATAATATGAGTGACTTAGACAGCGACGATCTAGATCTTGGACAGGTAGAGCTTGGGTCATACGGGGAGTATGTATGTGATGCATGCGCTACGTTTTCTGTTGCTCCTGACTTGGTTGATGGATCACAATACACTACTCTCCGTGAGTTCACTCGGTTGATGCAACGCACTATTGTCGATGGGGAAGAGTCTCGTGTTGTTCGTGAAATCGATGCCAATTGGTACGAATCCACCGGAGTTCCATATCCTAAGAACGAGATTGATGATCTTGATGAATCTGAGGAGGACTCATATTACACCTATGTAGAGGTCAGGATTCCTTCTGTCATTACCAACTTTGTTCGTTCGACCGTTCCTTCTCTTTATCACTTGAAATACCAGCTTAACCAGCTTTTATTCTACAGCAATGGTGAAGATGCTGCCTATTATGATGAGTATGGAACGTTTAGGTGGTGGAGTTTGCTTCGAGATGACTTTTTATTCGTCGAGTATCTCCATTTACAAACGCGAACTGTCGTGCGGTATCCAGGGGCACCTTCCTACGGGTATGATGCTCCCCACACACAGGCGTACATTGAGAACTGCAGTCTGGAAGGTGGGTTTGTCCATGGACGTCCCTGTGTCACCATGACTCAGGAGTATTTCATCATATCATTGCCCATCCAAGACACGCAGCACAGTGAAGAAACTGTGTTGGTGGACACTGTGTTTGGAACTGCCCATGAGCAATACTATTCCCAATTGGCTGAGGTGGAACTTGCTGAAAAAGTATTTGCGAATGGATACACCTATGTTGATTCCTCGTGGACTCAGAACGACGTGACTTCTCTTGCTACGGGGGGAGTAAGCTTTGTAAGTGACTCTTCTGACTCATTCAAGGTAAGAAAACCACTAATATCTACTCACAATAATGTCCCATCCTCCCATAAAAACTCTAAGAAATCCATTCTTGCGGCAGGAAATGGTACCTTGAAGGAATTTGGTATGACGAAACATTTTGTTGATAATTCTTATCCACGATCATCTTTCATAACCAAGAAGGATTCTGTATATGTGTCAACAATGACCAATGAAACCAATCCAAATATCCCCTTCAATCACATTAAGACAGATCCCTCGATCTCTCCCACTGCTGAGGAGTCGACTGTCCTGCGTCACACCCCAATGATGGTTGTGAGTATTGTGTTTGATGCCACTGGAGCCATAATGAACAATATAATCGAACCTGTGCTCGAGAACATCTCAATGCTGCCCTTCTGTGGATCTGCTGCATGTCTCTTCCAGGTATTTTCTTCCACTGTTCAACCTTTACATGCTTATCCATACAAGATAAAGCCTGAAACTATCCAGAATAGTTTCACAACTTCTGCTGCTCAAGTCTTTGAATATGTTGGAACAGGGGATGTATCTGGTTCTGTTTATTCCCAGATGTTTGTGAAAGCTCTTGATTCGTCAGGAGTCATTGCCTCAAGTCATAACACTGTTCCAAAACGTGCTGACAAAATATGTATTGGTGCATTTTTCAAGGAGGCCTCTTGTAACAGTAACAGTTCCACATCTGACGTATATTCCACCATTCTAGACGGGGAAACTGCAATATGTGTGAAAGATTTTGTCGTGGAGAAGAACACCATCTCTGAACTTCAGTCTGTCCTTGAGGGGGCTGGGCTCACGGTTACCAGTGGATCGACTCTCCCTGGAAGATATCTGCGTGTTCCCTATGAAATGAGTGGAGAGTTTGCATACCGTTATATTCCTTTCTTTGGGGGTTTTATGGTGATTGCTGCAAATCCAATATTGAATATTCCACCTTCTTTCTTATCCCTGCACTATGGCATGAAGAACTCCTGTCTAAGCATGGACACGAGTACTGTCTCGAGTGTGAGTCTTCTCCATGAGCAATTCTTTCCCTCCCCAGACAAATCAAGCCCCATCAAATATTCTCTGCTATCTTCTTTCTTGCTCAATCAAGCAGCGGAATTAGAGGAATATGAGAAGGCTTCTCCATTCCACGGACATCTTCCATATGAAATAATTGATGTAAAGATATCAGGAGTCCCGACTAAGTGGGTGTCTGACGTTCCAATTGTCGAACAAAGCGTTCTTTATGTATTTGGAATATTTGTCGGGATAGTCCTGTTCATATGGCTCGTTGTATCAATATGTAAAAGTGGAAGGTACCGTAATAGGACAAAATTGGCAAAGAGTCTGTTGTTTGGTCATTAATTAAATTGAAATTATTCCGTTATCTGACAGATTAGTAAGTCTCGTCCAAAGAATACTGTGGTGTCGCTTTTTTGCATCATATTTTTTCACAAATAGCAACGCAAAAATATTATTATTATTAAAATAAATATTTCATTCTGTTTCGAAGGCTTCGAATAACATTAGCGTCTTTTGTCTTTCCTGACATTTGGAAAAAACTATATTGATATAAAACTTTATATTTTCTTTATTTTCAAAAACTACTTTAGCTTCGTTTTCATTTCAGTGGTTAAATTTAAGTCGAAATGAATTCTTTTCTTTACTCTCTATCTAAACAAAAATATTATCATTCGATCTCTTTAAGGGATATAGATGATCATGATAGGGATAAAATAATTTCCAAGGATCGTTGTTTTATGTGTAGTTCAATTTTAATTCATCCTTCATTTTCTTGCACTTGTGGGGCGTATTATTGTGCTTATTGTCGTAAAATGGTATATGATCATGTTTATACCGGTTGTTTAAAATGTAAATCCTCGTCTATTTTAAAAGAGATCCCACAAAATCACTTATCTTCTTCCTCTCTTTCTTGTTCATGTTCTTTATGTAAAAAACATCTTCCTTGCCTCAAGTATTCGAATCATTTGGAAAATATGCACGAAATATGTCCATATAAGCAAAGACATCGAGTACCTTCCTTCTCTTCTGATTCTACAGAATTCCGTCCTGCCAGTTCTCTGGGAATACTTGATATTACCCCATATTTACACCGTATTCATAGCAAATATCTGTCATTAGAAGAGATAATAACCCAAGAAACTGTTGATTACGATAATAATCTTCGTGGGCACTTAATGTATCGTTTTATTGCTCCCCTTTTCTTGATACAATCCATTATCTTCTTGTTGGCGTATTTATCCGCTCCTTATGTTGCCTCTAAGATGTTTATTAATTCTTGGATGGTTTTTCTTTTCATTTTCATCTGTGTCATAATATTCCCTTCATTATGGGTCTTGGTGGTATTTCTTGGATCTGTTAAGCATTTTGGGGGAAAATATCGAAGTAATGATAATGGTCCCGAAAATTTTCTGAAAATAGACAAATTTTGGATGGTTTTATTCGATAAGATGAAACTAAGCTCCTCAAATCCGATTGTTTTCTCTCTTCGCCAAGTGAGTTCCAGGATAAAAATATTTATCTTGGGGATTCTTTTGGCAATTGATAGAAAGAACTACATTATTCCAGAGTTTTACAAACTTATTTTAGATCGTGAGAAAGTATGTGTTACATATAGAAATCGTCAGAAGATGGGTGGGTTCCCAAAAGATAGTTCATTAACTTATGGTCAACAGAAATATGATCACTTTGATGAGGGTTCTGTAGGGCACCATATTCTCACGTGTGTTGTTGTGTTTATTGTGTTTAATTTTATTTTTGTTGCTATTTGTTTCTACGGTGACATGCAAGGCTACGGAATTTTTGGAAATATTTATCGTTCATCTTTGCATATGTCAGCCATGTTCCTTCATATGTTTCTTGTTTGCATGGCATTAAGGTTTTCTGACTTCATCAAGGGTGAATATGGAGGTAACATCCAACTGATTGCTCAAATCAGCCCCTCTTTGCTGCGTAGAGTTAAAGGATTGTTTGGTCTCATGATTCCGGCAATGTTTTTGTTTGGGTTCATTTTCCACACATATGATGGATTTGAAGCCAGTAATATCATTCATGATTTTGGTGTTCGGAATACAATTTCTATGAATCAATTGAAATCATCTTCAAAATGTCAAATATTCAATAATAATCACCCCCTTGATTTTGTTTCTTTGGTTACACAAAATGATTCATCATTCACAGATTCCTACTATGAAGAATTTGAATATTATGAAACTGCAGTTTTTGATAATGTTGTGAAATTGCCACAGCCAGAAAGTGAAAATGAATTCCAATCTACAATACATGTGGATGAATATGGTGATGAAAACTCCGTCTGGAGATGTCCTGTTTCATTCTGGGACAAGGCTGTACAATACTATACCGATCAAAATATTGTTGGTTCTAATAATAGATCTAAATATAGTGAAATCAATCCATTATTCGCAGATATTCATCCGGTTTGGAAGGAAGTGATATCATCAAAGATTAAACTCGAGAATATTCAGACGGTTTATAATGAATTAGAGAATAATTCAAACTCTAAAGCATTGATACAGGTGTTTTCTTTTAATTCTAAAAAATATGGATGGTTTGTGAGTGGGGTTGTGAGTTTCTTGATGTGGTTTTTGCTTCTTGTTTTGATAATTGGTGGTATTTTGACTATCGGTGAACAAGTTAAGCTTCGATTGGGTCGTCGAATATGGGGAAAGCCCTTTGGTGTGATTAAACTCGTTCAGATGATTTGGAATGAACACGCCGGAAAGATCTATCAGTCCATTCCACCACCATTTACACCTAGTACTCACGCCGATATCGTTATTATGCTTGCATTTTCAATTTTGTTATTATTTCTGCAACTACCGGTGTTGTTGGTTGGGCTAATCAATCTTTTAGGACCTGTGGTGTTAATATCCCTTTTAATAGCTTTGGCATATAAGATTAAGTGAATAAAGAATAATGTCTTACATTTATATGACGGTAAACCCTTCCTGAGGCTGAATCGCGTATTTTTCTCATTGAGAAATTCTCAAGTTTCTGGTTTCATGACGCATGTGTGTTTTCATTCGGATATTATGATGTGACATGTAGTAGACAAATTTATTATCCCATTGGTGAGATGAGATATGATACTTGAGAACCTGAGGAGCTTCTGAGGAGAAAAAACTGGATTTTCTTTCGAATCATATCATTGAACAAATATCCAGTTCGTGGAAAACACAATTAATAGCGTCTAATGTCACAATCAACTCCAGAAACTGAGAAAGTTCGTGTTAAAATGAAGGATAAGTATCAAGTCAAAATTGTCGATGTGGACAAAGGTAGGCCGACGAAACGATCCATCAAAAATCTTTTATCGTACTTTAGCGAGAGGGAAATCTTCTCTGTTGATATTTGTAATGATGATGGCGAAGTCTGCGTTGGAATTGCCAAGAAAGGCTGTGGCCCCGACGAATTTTTCATTATAGGCAAGGATAACAAGTTTTGCAAGACCCTTGCTAAAGATATTGTCAAGCATAAATATATTGAACGGGCAGAATACACCAGCTTGGATGGGACTGTGCATTCCTTCCCAAAAGCGACCTCTGCTGCGGACCTCGATCGCTTTGTTCGGAAACTGCAGAAGGAGAATACCCGATTGAAGGCCCATATCAAGGAACTTGAACGTCAGTTGGAACATCGTCACCGTGTTGCTGGACCTATCCGTTCCCAGAGTGTGTT
>BQXS01010896.1:0-15946 GCA_024181965.1 Aduncisulcus paluster
TGGCCATGAATAAGAATAATCGCGTGAATATCGAAATAAAATGTTGGCCACGATTGCAGCTCCATTCATAGCAAGTGGAGTGAGAAGAGAACGGTCTCTTGGATGTCTTTGATGTGGATGAGAATGCAAAAAATATGGTAGTGAGGAGAATAAAAATGGACAAACCCGTTTGGATTCGTTGTGTACAGGACAAACAAGGAATTACGAGGAATAGAATCATGAACAAGGTAGGAAGAGATGCCATGGGAGACATCATAAAAGTGTCACCCAAAGAATGAGGTGATACATGGTCAGAACATGGCATATGTGGAGTCTTCGTTATATTGGTGGAAGAAAATGGAGAGGAACGGCTAAAAGTAACTTTTCCAGAAGGATCGTGACAACAAGAGGAGGAAGAGCCACATTGGTCTAAAAGACGGAAATATGGAAATGTCATTGTATTATTCTCAGAGGAAAATGATGGAAAGATGTCGATTTGAAACAATGACGATAAAAGATTGAAGGATTCGTCTGGGGGTTGAATTGAAATCGAATGATCGTAACTTGGTGTTAAAAAAATAGATGCCAATATTTTAGTGAGAAAATTCGATTTTGAGTCAAAACAAGTGAAGAGATTCATGGTCTATTTGATTGAAAATGAGAAAATGAATGAATGGGGATGAAATGGGGATAAAAAAATCACATCAATGGAATAATAAAGCAAATAATACATACTTTTACCAAAAAAACTATATTTGACGTTGCCAAACCCTACAAAAATGAGTATTAATTGAATTGTTCCAACTTCGAGTGATAAATTGTTATATTTCTGTTGATAATCATTTTTATTTCTTGTTAAAGAGAATGTTAAACATTTCTTTTGTAATCAGCCTGCAGGAGTCCAAGTTTTACTGAGTAAAATTTACTCATCAGAGAAATGTCATATTATTATAATAATGATGAACATAACACATATCGGCATTGATGCTTCATTTAGCAAGAACCAATTTTCTCTGGTCTGGACCAAGATTTCACGAAGATTTCATTCAATTCCGAATTGTTTGGCTATTTCTTCTCCAGTAAACACATCTGGCTTAAATCTACACCGTATTGGAGGAACTATAAATTGTTTCTTCGGTTTCTTTGGGGGATCAACGCAAATTCCTTTTGATTCAATAATTTTAAAGGGTAATATGGTGAAGTCCACATCTTTATGGTTGTTATTTTCTGTAATATATTGTTCATGTTCATGATCTTTGACGTAAGTATGTGTTCTTTCTGTTGATGGACAATCTCTGAGATCAAGAATAGGAGGATGGGGGCGTGGGGGATTGTCACGTGGTATGGGTTGAGGTAAAGAGAGAGATAACGATGAGATAGAGGATGTTACCTTGCTAAATTCAAAAGGTTTGCGAATTTTATATTGAGTTGGTGTTTTTGGAAGACATTTCCAAGGTTTGTCGATATCATAAGGATTATGAGCTCCAGTAAAGGTATATAGTGATGATATTTGTGAAAAATGCATAAAAATTAATAATAAATAAAATGCGCTGTTATTTTCTCCACCATGCAACAAAATAATGAATCGAAAGTTTGGCAAAAATCATCTGCCAGATCAGTGATCGAAAGCGAAAATTGCTTTTTGGGTTAATTTGAATTATGATAAGTGAAATAGCAAGGTACCATGAAATGGTACAAACATTAATATATAATCCGTGCCCAGATAGTATGTTTTGTAACTTCATTTCTACACAGTTCAATTTAGATGAGTTATCTCTCTTAAAGTTCAAATTGAATATTTAATTTACCTATTTTTCTTTTTGCAATACTTTTTATTGTTAATTCAATAGGGGCAAGGAGACTTAAATTGGCTGTTGCTGCAACGAATGAAAAAATTGTTGCCGCCAAAGAAAAACTTAAAATATTCTTCCAATATAATATAAATCATATTCAAAAAGCAGAGCAAAGCATACAAAAAAGTAAGAGACATATCAGTGAGATTGAAATTCAGCAAGACCAAAATAAGCCTTCAAATCCATCTCCATATCCAATATATCCCGATCCACATGGGTCCATCGAAATGCCTGAACATATGAGACGAGCAGAGATCAAAAAATGGCGTGAGCAAAGAGATAGAGATTCGAAAACAGCTTCATCATTAAGTGCTAAGAAATCTCTTAACAAAATGTATACGAGGCCCAAAACTTCCACATCAAAGAGAGAACTTGAAAAATGGAGAGAAGATCGACAAAAAAAGCTCGACGATAAAGTTGAAGAGAGGAAAAAAACATTGGTCAAAGAAAAAGAATCCCAACATAAAAGCCAGAGAGAATGGAAAATCGATTTTGAAAGAAGAGAAGAAATGAAAAAAATGAAACGTGCTTTAAAACTTGACGAAGATAGGAAATTAGAACAGAAAAGAAAAAAGATTGCCAGAATCCGTGCTGACACCGCAACTCGACAATTGATTAGGCGTCAAGAAAAAGATATCATTAAGGCCGAAGAAGATTTTAAAAGAAGACAAAATGATCCAAAGCGAATGCGAGCCAAGAGAAGAGCTATCGAAGCCCAGCGTCAAGCCACGGAGGAAGTTATGCTTCAACTAAGACGAGAAGGACGGGAAGTTTCCAGAGATCCCGAAAGAATACATTTATTGACAGCAGCTGGTAAACATCGTATGGTTGCTTTAGTTGAGGGTGAAGATAAGACAGTGCCCCAAGTAGGCCTATTTTATAAACAAAAGCCTATGAGAGCAACACCAACATGGATGAAATGACCATAATACCAAATTATAATTAAATATTTAAATAGTAAAGCATTTTTAATTTTGTATTTGTTATTTCTTGTGGATGGCAGCAAAAAAATTATACAAACTCCTTAAAGATTTCGTTTCAGTTGATAAAGATAAACTTTTAACAATCGCAAAACAATTAGAAAGCTGTTTTTCACTCGAAGATGGAGTTGATGATATATCTCTGGGATTCAATTCAACCAGGCAATTTATTAAGCCTCATGAAATATTTAATTTATATTTAAATATTATTTCATCAGAAGATATACCAATAATTGATCAATGCAAGATATTAGAAAGTTGTTACGTTTTCCAAGAAATGAAAATCTATCCTGATGTACAATTTCAAGATTTTTTTGATAAATGTGAAGGAGAGTTAGGTATAATGATTGATGAAGGTTCTCTATCAATATCTAAAGTTTCAGGAATGAAAGATGAATTTACAAAAATATGCGAAGAATTTTCGCCGAAATATGAAAAATTAATGTTTTCTTTTCTCACATGTATGCAACAAAAGCCTATTTATTCGTCATATGAATCTATGTTCATATTTTCCAACTCCTATGCCAATTGCTTGTGTCATTTGAATCATGATTCTTTTGACAAATCACATGATAATCTTGCAAGGCACATTATCTCCCTGATATCAAATCCCATCTTATCTCAGTATTTACCACTGCTTAATCAGCTTCTTGTCTGCACAATTTTCCCCTTAATTCATAGAAAATTAAAGAATATTGTTGCATCACACTCTATTTCAAGCATATGTCCAACATATCTCATCGAATATATAAAAAAATATTATTCAACGATTCGTACCTCGAAGAAATTGCCTTTCAAAAAGGATAGAACAATTTCTTCTTTCCATATTCCGTTCACTTCGAAACAAACTCATCCAACGACTGTCCGATTAGCTGTTCTGCCGGATAAATTTGTAGAGTATGATATTTCAAGAGTTTATGAGTGGACGTGTCATTGCTCGTCCGTATATATTGATTTCTTGCTATCCTGCTACCATAAGACTCCAAAATATCCTTTTTCACGCGGTTCCTTTTTATTGTTTCCCCTTATACTCGTTATTAATGATTGTGAATCGCTGCAGACAACTATGTTAGATAGAGATATTCATATTGAAGGATTTCTTACTGCTTTCGAGATAGATACGCCCGATTCTAAGGATAAAAAAGAACATCTAACTATGTCGTTTACATCAATTAAACAATCAACATCCCAATCCTTGTCTATTTCAATACTAGAAGAAGAATCGCATCTCGCACCATCAGAAATTTTACCTATGGAGCGATCATCTCACACATTCGCAGATTCTGATCATCAATGTCCTGAGCATCATAAAGAAGATGCGCAAAAGGGACCAGGTGCATTAATGGCGACTTTGGACTTTCTTCCTGGCCTTCCTTTTGATTTCCCTTCAGAAAAACACTTAACTCCATCACTTCCATCTGCTCTCTTATTTTTCTCTCTTTTCCAATCGCAAATCAACATAGTTTCTTATGTTATCCCGTTAATTCCATCCTTTTTGCACTTCATGTATCTTATTTGCGATCATCCTGGTTGCGTGGCTATGTGTGAGCTTGCTGAGAGTATTCTTCAGATGCTTTGTAATGTTCCAGTGTCGGACGCTCTTTTATTCTGCCGGTATTTCTTCCTTGGAGAGATTGACCATGCATGCGAGTGCATATCGTTCAGGGATGGTGACAATCTTGAATCCGTCGGTTTGGGTATTCTTGGATTGCCAAAAATAGACACAGTGTCGTCTTTGTGTTCTCTTCCTTTCATTGCCAATAATTTGGATGTTTGTCACTTTGTTTTGAATTCTCTGACGGTTAGTGATCATGTCAAGCATCATCCTTCGATTGAAATGATTAAGACTATGATAAATGCTTGGGAAGAAAATGAATATTTGCTCGGATTCAAAGACCTTGTGCAAATTGAACAACTCATGCATGTCGTGAGAGGCTGGATTCAGAAATAGGATCTGGGAGATTGTTTAATGGATTAGAAAATTCCACCTATTTTATGCAATGATTATAATTTATAATTATTAATTTATAATTATTAATTTATTATGAATAATAATTATTTATACGAGCGAAGAAGGGCTTCTGTACCACTGTAATTCCATGAGTAGGCTGAGATACATCCCATTATCTCATTAAGGGAATATCAATATGTTCCTGTAAACCACTAAACATTCAATATATCCAAGTTATTGCTTCTGTTTCCATATGGATATTGTTCCAGAATCTCCAGCGCTCACAATGAAAGATTCTTGAGCATTTGATCGTCTTGCCACAGATAAGCAACTGATGCTTTCTGTATGCTGAGTTTCATTGATGATATCGAGCTCATCAACAATAAATAAACTCGTATTCTGGGCTCTTTTATGGGAATCTGATGAAGGCGATATCGATATGGATGAGAGTTGAAGGGAGAACAGAGTGACAGATCCATCCCAAAGGCCACAAATGATGTCGATCTTTCCATGATCGCCATAATTTATATCCACACACTCCACTCCTGGGGTGTGAATCCCACTGTCCTGGTCAAGATCAGTGTGGTGAAGAGAACCGATATCTGACTCTTGTGATTGCACTGCTGATGATGAGGATTGAAGACACCAAACACTGTAAATGTCATCTTTTAACCATGGTTCCCCGCTCTTTTCTTCTTGATCTATTCTTTTCTTTTCTGTGCTGATGGACACCTCTTTATCATGATCTACTGGAAGACTAGATTGACTTGTACTGTCAAAGTGTTGTTTTGGTTCTTCCATTTCTCGTTGTCTGAAATACATCCGAGATGCAATCTTTGAGGAGAGAAACGAAAGAGGAGAAGTGGAATGATCAAAGAATGTTTCAGATGAGGATGATGGATGCAATGTCTTGGAATCAACCACTTTTTTCTCCTTTTGGAAATCGTGAGGTTGTTCGGTATCAGACTTTGATATTGTATCTGTTTTTAGATGATGTTCCCAAACACAAAGATAGACAGATCCATCACATGTGCCAAAAGCACTCAAAACAACAGAACCATTTGGCCTTTTGGAATGATATGGTGGATGGCAGCGTTCATGAGATCCATCCATTACTTTCTTTTTTTCTTCTTTTTTATCATCGTCAATGTTACAACTCTCTTGACATTCGGATATACATTCTACTCTGGAGGATTGCCGATGGAGAGATTGAGCATCACCATTTTGTGATGAAATAATCGGAATATCATGGCAAACCGCTGTAGCAACACATGAAATTGGAGATACAGAATAAAATATCTTTCGAAGAGGTCTTGTAAAAGGAGAGGACAATGAGTGATCTTTGATATGAAATGGATCATACATGAACAGTCCTCCTTCCCCACAAAGCATAATAATATATTCACAAATGGAACCCCGAAGAAGAGTTCCAGTCATAATTGCACCCGAAGAGGGATCTTCCTCTTCCTCTTCTTCTTCCTCTTCTTCCTCTTCCTCTTCCTTTTCTCCTTCGTCTCCTTCTTTTCCTTCATTTTCAACATCTTCTTGAATGAACTTTTTCTTACTCTGACTAGCTTTAAGTTCTTTTTGAACACTTTTTGGAGGCTTTGAGTCTTTGGTACTGGCAATTCTTTCAGTTAGAATTCCAAATTTTCCGTCAGAATAGCCAAGAAAATAGAGCAGAGAACTATCACAAAATATCAATGACATTGTAATACATTTTGAAATATCTTCAATGCTCATCGATGCGTGAAGAAAAGAAGAGACATCGAAATGAAGCGCCAGAGAGGTTACTGTAGCAGGAGGCAAGTAAATTTGTCCAATACACTGCACAAAACACTGCGATAAGAGACTCTCATGTGAAGAAATTGAGGTCTGTTTCGTCCTTTTATCTGCCACTACCTCTTCAGCATCCTGAGACTTTGGGATTTCTTGAGATAACGCTTTATCGCTTGGAGAAGACGGAAGAGGGAGATGAAGGAGAGATTGAATGCGATATTTTGTAGAATCAATATGTTTGAAACCCTCTTCGTAATATTTAGTTTCTTTTTCAATCATTTTAGAGATTGAGATCATAATATTTGAGATTTGAGATGTATTGTCGAATCGGAATCGTGATGGAGAGCTAATTTGCACCTTTTTTGAAAGAAATGGAACCAGTGATACATCCCAAAATGTTGTTTCATACCTTGTTGAAGCTATAATCAAAAATCGAGTATGAATATCATGCTGATGGGTCGAAACAGAATCAATCATTGTAATTTCTCCGATTTTCTTTGGTTTATCCGTATTAAAGAATATATTTTTACACTTTTCAGAGACACAATACACCCGAAAAGAATCAACTCGGCAAGGGGAAGAAGACGGAGGGATTAAGTTAATAGTGAGACATTTTAGACGTGAAACAACATCCCAGACATAAATTATGCCACGAGAAGTTCCGACAAAAAGATAAAGATCTCGAAACATGAATGATTGAGAAACTTGTTCTCCATGAAGATAAGTCTCGAACACAGATGTCAAATTCATATAAAATAACTAAAATAAGGAAATGATTCAAGTTATTTGAAATATAGTTTAATACTAAGTAATAAAAATATTATATAGACTCAAAACGGAGCATTTCATTTTTCTCTTACACCGAAGGTAAATAACATAATTTTGAATAATTCTTATTCATTTACATAGTCAAAAAGAGATCGAATTTTATTTGGTATAATTCTTAATTAAGCCAAACGCCGACTGAACAAAATTCGGGTGATTTTGCTCACACCTATTTTCTATTATCATTCATTTGAGCAAATAATATCATAATATTTTTATTTTATGGGCTGTTCATCCTCTAAATCATCATCTCTCGTGTTTAATGATCAGTTCTTGATTAGTTCAAAAGGGCAGGATAAAATCGGAAGTGGAAGTTTTGGAGCCGTTTATGATGGAGTAGATCTTATTACACATCTTCCTGTTGCTATAAAAGTTGAAAAAAGACGTAATGCTGGGAAAAAATTTGATGGGAAAACAGTTCTACAGAGGGAAGCTGATGTGTATGATGCCGTTATGGACAAAATTCCATGTCCATATATGTTTTATAGAGGAGGAAACCAGCGATATAGATGTATCGTTCTTGAACAATTGGGTCCCTCCCTGAATGATGTGTTTGAACATATATCTGAGAGTACTGAAACGATTTTAAAGTGTTTTTCTGTTTATACGTTAACTGTTGTTTTCATAGATTTACTCATAGTTCTTAGAAAAATGCATAATTGCGGCTATGTTCATCGTGATATTAAACCTGGTAATTTTTTATTCGGAGTTGATCCATCAAAGGCAAATATGTATGTAATTGATTTTGGAATGTCGAAACGCTGGAAAGATGGGTATGGAAAACATGTTCCATCCCAAGCCAAGAAACGTGCAACAGGTGTGTCTCATCTCGTTGGTACTCCTCGATTTTGCAGTATTAGTGCTCATTACGGCGATGGATTGAGTCGTAGGGATGATTTAGAGTCCCTGTGTTTTATGATTTCTTTCCTCGGTACGGGTAGTCTTCCTTGGTTTGATGTGTCCAAGAAAAGGGATGTTGCGTCTGCCCACTTGCAAATATTACAGAAAAAAGAAGTTGCGAAGCCGTCAGAACTCTTCCATGGGCTTCCTGGTGCGTATTCAGAAATTATGAGGACTGTTCGAGAGATGGCTCGTGAAGATGATCCTCCATACGACTTATTTGTCAAGAAATTGCAAAAGGTTCTTAAAAGTTCAGTTAAAACATCGGGTAAACAAAGACTTGATTGGTTGTAATCTGGAGAACACAATAATATAGTATAGTACAATAGTGTTTGATGATTCATATTCCCCAAATCCAAAATGAAAGGACGAGTGGTGATATCGAAATTAATTCGAAATATTCGATAAGAAATCGATAGATAGAAACCATTTTATTGATATAAATTATATAATATTGTCTTGGGTCTTATGGAGAAAGTTTCTTTTCGAAGTTTTAGAAATTGTGAACTTTGCGATGATTATTAAAGATATAAGTTAATAATGATGAATAATTTCGAAAGAATGTGGAAGGTTAAGTTCCAAAATTAAGTCTTTCTTCCGGGAATTTTGTTGAAAATAATCGAATCGACGCCTCGTCTTTCTCCAAAAACTCGTCTTCTGAGTTCTGCTTGTTCTTGCTAAATTTAAATGCACAATATTTAACTAACGAATGAATGCGTTATTGAATCAAAAGTATTTTTGATAAAATTATACATGTTATTCGTCATAGCCTCACTCCACAATAGGCTAAAGTTCTATTCAATAATTCTTACGTTTCACACATTTAAAAATAAATTTCCATTAATAAAATTTTTAGTTTTTTCATAAATTATACAAGGCTTTGTAATTATCCTTGCTATCTCACCTAGTTTTATATTTCGTTTTTGGGAGTCAAATTTAAAAATATGTCGGATAGTAATGATTATATTTACTTTTTAGTCGATGCTTGTCTTGGAATTCCGACCCTTGCCTTTGAAATTATCTTCTATTGCATGGCCCGTAATAGATCAGCCTTCCAAGAGACTCATTATGCTATATCAACCATTAAGAAAAGACAAATCATATCTAGAAATATTTTTTGGTTTTATTTTTCCATTATTGCCGGCACTATCTCCACAATTACTCTGCGAGTTATGCGTACCATATCTAGCTGGCCTCCCTCTGATGAGACTTATTCTCATGTCTTCCTCGGGTATTATTCATTTATTATTTCACTTGCAAATGCATTTTCATGTTTTGTCTTCCTGTTTCTTCTGACAAATTTCGCTCTTGCTTTTTCTTTTATGATTAATAGAAAACATGTGAGAAGAACATTAATTGCCTATAAAATATTTTTCATTTTCTTTTTAGTTATCGTTATTGTCGATACTATTATATTTTCTATCCACGACATTCTCAATTACAAAAGCTGGTCTCATTTCTCTGATTTTATCCATGACGATCAAGTTTTCAAGATTACATGCCGTTATCTTCCAACGGCAATTCAAGGACTCCTTGCTTTGTGCACCACAATCTATTTTATTTACATTGTTGTGTCCCAAGTAAGAACTGCAAGACATTTGGATGAAAGGATGCATATTATCAGCAAACCTCAAAAAAGACTCATATTCAAACTATCTTTCATGGCTATTGCAAATGTTATTCTTTGTGTTATTAATATTGCCTTGATTTATCAATCTGATGAAAAACCCGACAACCAAGGGCTTGGATCCATGCTTATTTCCGATATTGCAATGTATTTGGTCTATGTTCTTAATGCATTTATATTTGTAACTAGCAATAAGGATCAGAAATCCGATGATTCCACCCTTCCATTGATTTCTGACAATGGATTTTGAAGAATGCGGAAATTACTGGAAATAGGATTTTTTTTCGGTCATAATTATTGCATAGTACATGCATAAATATTTAAACGTTAAGAAAGGAGAATGGCATTCATATGGCATATGATATGACAAATATTGTTTTTGGGGTCTCTGACCTTGAATGATACAATAATAATAATATTTTTTTATATATTTTGAATGGTATAAATAGAGTTTTGAATGTTACATATGTTAACTTATTGTATATTGTTCATTTGATTCTCAACCGTTTTTAGAACTCTTTCTTCGATCATCGATCAATATGATATTGATCCAGAAGTCGAATATCAAAATTTATTTGTTTTATGTTCTTTAGATAAACTAATTTATAGGTCAAGAATTGATTAATTGGGTTTAAATCTTTGAAGAGATCTTTTTTCATTTTTTTGTTGTTTTTTCCGGTATTCTATGGTATGATAATTCCATCTAGTTGCTTCATTTTATATTAATGATCTCCGATGTCTGAAATAAATTCAAAAATCTTTGTTTCTGATCTCCCAATGACACAAAAGCTAGTGGTGTCTTAAGTCCTGAATAGGTTCTAATCTTGAGGCAATACAATGTTTTCTAAATTACAGTCCTGATATTAATTCAATAACAAAAAGGATTGACATTATATTAATTTGTATTTGACGAAAACTAGATCTAACGATTCTTTGAAAATATTCCTGTACTACATAACTAGTAGTTATTTATTTAATAATTGATCTCACCTTTCCAATTTGTACATGTTAACGAAAAAATTGAATAATAATATTTTATTTTCCAAGTTGTTAAATAACATCTCCAAACACATCATCACTATCATCATCTTCTTCACCTAATTGGAATCCTCCACTTCCCAAACCAACAGGCAAAGATGGTGGAATATAAGGTTCTGAAGTTGGAACTGAAGGG
Source organism: Aduncisulcus paluster (assembly GCA_024181965.1). Classification (NCBI taxonomy): domain Eukaryota; phylum Fornicata; genus Aduncisulcus; species Aduncisulcus paluster. The sequence goes on from BQXS01010896.1 coordinate 11,069, forward strand.
AAAGGTTCTGAAGGCAAGGATGGCGCAATTGGTTGTTCAGTCTCTTTTGATTCATCCTTCTTATCTTGATCAATTGAAACATCAGTTTTCCATTCATCCTGAGAAGCAACAATTGGTAATTCGGCTTCTTTGGCCTGGTGGGACTCAGATCCCAACGAAGGGACAACCACTTGTCCAGTTGAATCACTTCCAGGAACAGGAACAACTCCAGGAACTGGAACAACTGAGGCATCCTCTTTGGGGCTTTCTTCCTGATCAGTAAGAATGTCGTGGTATGATTCTCTTTGGATATCCATTCCAGAAGGAATATGGGACGGAGGAGATGGAAGAAGTGAGGCGGAAGGATGATCATGAGCCTTTGAAGAGGAAGATGTCGATAGTTTGGCATCTTCACCGGCTAGAATAGCCCTCATATCACCAATCATTTCACTAAATCGTATACTTGATGCTGTAATAACCTTTGCATTAAAAGTGGCAGGTGAAGACTGTTGTTGAGATTTCTTACCCAATTTCTTGAAGAATCCAACAATAGAAGATAGCACTCCACCTTCAATCTCTCCAACGCATTCCTCCAATATTGTGATTTTATCCCTAATTTCATGTGCAAATTGTTCGAGCCTGTCAATAGCTTTAAATACACGAACAATACGAGTAAGAAGCATAGAATGAAGACTATGGACTGCCATTGAATGGGCAGCAATGAGAGATTGAATAGTTTCAATTCCACCAAGAACTTCATCAGATTTGGCCAAAAGAAGATCAATGACATGGGTAATCCCGCCCATGGCATCTGGAATTGATTCTGAAATATCAAGGGATTCTCTTAGCAATTTAGTAACCGTATCTACCTCTCTTGCAAGAAGAATATCAATATCATATGTTGAGTCAAGTTCACCATCAAGAGCGGCTTTTTCAAATTCCCCAGGGGTAAATTCCTGCTCTATTATTCCTTTTGATGACGATTCTGTCGATACAATTGGGTTGTCTTCTATTTTTTCTTCCTCTAAAACAGGATCTGACTCTTTAGGTTGAACTTCCTCTTGATTTTCCTCTTCCTCTTCAGTATCATCATCATCTTCCTCTCCGATGACAACACCCTCCATTATTTTTTGTTCAGTGCTCATGAGTCTGTGTCAAGAAGATCTTTTTTGCTAAACTGTCAGAATCATTAATAATATCACTTTTCGTACAATAAAATTTTTTTATTGGATGTCAATATTAATAATATTTGATTAAAATATGTTCTAATGTTGGCTTTTGGATAGCAGGCAACCAGCTTGCAGCAAAGACCCATTTTGGTTAACACCAGGATTTTATTTTTGTTATATTTTTTCATATTTTCTATACATTTATTCATTTTATTATATAAATTAATCGTTATAGTTTATTATGACCGTTGAAGAATCAGATTTCTCGGTTACTGTTAGAATAAGACCTGAATTACCTAGTGAAGGTGATAGTGGTTGTTGGACAAATATCATTCGCAAAGTTGATGATCAAGTTCTCGTTTTTGATCCTTCTCCGACCATATCTCGGCGGAAACCAGTTGCCTCAAATCCTGGTGATAAAAAATTCAAAAACAAGGCGTTCAAATTTGATAAAGTATTTGGAGAGGATTCAACTCAAGAAGAGGTGTTCTTAAATACTGCCCAACCTCTTATTGGTGCTGTTCTTGATGGATATAATGCCTCTGTCCTTGCTTATGGTGCCACTGGAAGTGGAAAGACATTCACCATGTTAGGTGCTCCTAGTGGTGGCAGTGGAATCGTATCACTATCTTTGGGTGAACTTTTCCGTCAAATAGAAGCTTGTAAAACTCATACTTTCTCTGTCTCTGTGTGTGCCATTGAGGTTCACAATGAGATATTAATAGATTTACTGAACTCTGGAAATTCCAAAAGAAAGTTAGAAGCTATGGAAGATGAGGAGAACCCACGTGGAAATAAGCAACCTGCTCATAAGAAATTCTCAAAAAAAGCATTCTCCCATCGTGGAGGATCTCATTCGCCATCCCAAGGTTTAGATATTCAAGAAGAATCCAATGGAAATGTTGTTGTGTCTCCTCTAATCTCCCATCGGGTCAGCAATGTTCGTCAGGCCATGCGTGCTTTGTCTGTTGCCGCTGCTGCTCGTACCACACATGCTACTGAAGTCAATGAACGTAGTTCCAGATCTCATGCTGTATTCCAAATATATGTTGAGAAATTTGAGAAAATTGGTGGAGTAATTAGCACTTTGTGTGTTGGAAAGCTTAGTCTGGTTGATCTCGCTGGAAGTGAGCGTGTCAAGCGTACAAAGAGCTCTGGGCAGCGTTTGAGAGAAGGACAAAACATTAACAAAAGTCTGTTGGCCCTTAGTAATGTTATCAATGCTCTCTGCAGTAACTCGAAACGTTCTTCGTCGCAACCCCAAGCTCATGTTCCTTACCGTGATAGCAAACTCACACGCCTCTTGAAGGACTCGTTGGGAGGTAATACACGAACATGTATGATTAGCAATATTTCTCCTTCTTCATGCTGTTTCGAAGAGACCTTTAACACTTTAAAATATGCCAACCGCGCAAAAGAGATAAAAATAACAGTCAAACGGAATGTGATTGATGTTAAACATCATGTTTCGGAGTATAAGAAAATGGTTGAGGATCTAAAAAAAGAACTCAATGAGATGAGAAAAGAGAAGGCAGCTGAATCTGATAAGTATACAAAACTCCTCCAAGAACTCCAATCATTGCGGAGAGGAGGTAGTGTTCCATCCACCTTTGATCATTCAAAGATATCCCATTCTAAAAACTTTGAAAGGGAGTTAGCTGAGCTCGGTATGCTGAAGACAAGCGAAGCTGCTATGTCTGACATTCTCCACCAATTGAGACCATTGTATGATGAACATATGCAACTCTTGAAAAGGCTCCTTGTAATGAAGAGAGAGAATATGGAAAGCAACGAAGCTAAACGCGAATCGTCTGCTCCCACTTCTTCCTCCTCATCCACAACATCTTTATCTGGCGGTGGAGCCTCTGTGCTCCCTCCCAAGGTTCCTTCAAACAAGTCCGCAATGGCTGATGGCACATCGATACGTTCTGTCACTTCAGCTCTCTCTGAGGTTGTTGACTCCATCAGTATGGTTGTTGGAGAGTCTTCTACGCTTATTCCTCATTCATTTCACCGATTTTTGTTGAATATTATCACACAAACACACTCAGTTAGAGTCCGTGCTGCTGAACGTGAAGAAGAAGTGATCTGGCTCAGAGGTCAGCTGAGAAGATCGAGGGAGAGAGAAGAGAAATTGAGGAGACGAGAGGCAGAAAGGATACAGACTCAGCTATCGAGCACCACCGCAAATTCTAAGATAGTGGAACACCATCCTTCTGTCGTGTTTAATACTCCTGGACATGACGTAGCTTCTTCGGCTTCAAATGGACAGATTTCATACGGTAAATTCAATCCGTTCCATTCAGCTGCAATTCGTACACCCGATATCCTTGGAGTTCTTGATAGAACTGAGAGACGTCGCAGAGGCGAGGATGTGAGTGGCGATCGTCGTGCCATGCGGCAGAAAGATCACGAGGAAGAAGAATATATCCGTTCCAAGAGAAGAAGTGGTTTAATGGCTGGACATTCTGGAGAGATGGAGGAAATTGAGGAACGGTTGGAGAGGAAACGTGAGAAGAAGAAGAGGGATCTTGTGGATAGCGATAAAGATTCTCGGCCGTTAAGTGCCGACGGGTCCATATATCGTACAGCAATATCATATCATTCCCCTGATGACTCCCCGAAGGGAAGAGGCTCAAGGCGTGACCATAAGAAACCCTCGACAGCTCCTAGCAAACCTTCTGTGGGTCTTAACAGTGGAGGAGTTCTAGAAGCTAACTATGGAAAAGCTCCCGTTCGTTTGTATGGTCCTACTTCCCCTCAGTCTCGTTCTTCCAATACCAGTACCAACACTAGCGGTGCCGTTGAAGATGCCATGATGAGTGTATTTAGTTCTGTTGTTGAGGAAGAGGACAATAGACGCCGTGCAGAAGAAACACGCAGGAAAGAACAGAAGTCTCGCGATGACAAGGTCAAGGCCCTTGAAGAGAAGAGGAAGATGCAACTGAAACAGCGTGAACTCAGTCGAGCTGATAGTTCCATGAGTGTCAATTCAGGGGACAAAACATCTCAGCATGCTCATATTCCCCTGAGTGGTCATGTTATGCCTCAAGGAGTTATTTCAAGCTCTGCTCCTAAATTAACCACCTCAAAGACCAAGATGGGATCATTCAAACGTCTGGTGTCTCCTCGTGGGATAACGGAGAGTAGGGAACAACTTTTGGCCAAAGCTGCTGCAAATGGAACAGCAGACAAACCATCATCCCTGGCGTCTCAAGGAAAACCTGTGATCACTGCCGATGGATCTATTTCACAACAGGCATATTCACATCTTGCCAAGCATCATGGACTCTTTTTGAGAAACAATGTTGTCAGACGTCGTAAGAAGAATAATGATGGTGCTGCTCCAACCATACAGAAATATGGGACTGCTGATGTCAAGAGAACTCAAGATAAGTCTTCTAAGCATCCAGGCTCACCCAGTAGTCTGATAATGAAAGGAAAAGGGCATACTTTGGGCAGTTCAATCCACAGCGGTGGTAAGCAACCTAAACACAGCAGTGCGAAGGAGGTTCTTTCATCCCTAAAATCTCACCATCATCCTGCTCCCATTTCTTTCACTCCTGATGCTCTCAAGAAGGCTAAGAGAAGGAAGGAGATTGAAAGTGAATGGCGTGCAAAGAAAGAGCGTAGGGAACAAGAAATTAAGGAACCTATTGGTGGCAAAGGGGAAGAAACCAAAGGCAAAGACAAGCAAGGTAGTGAGCAGAAGAAAGTTCCAATTCTTCAG
>BQXS01010899.1:0-11935 GCA_024181965.1 Aduncisulcus paluster
CTTCAAGAAACAGAAAGAGGAGCTTGATGAGCTTGAAAGACATGCTAGTATCGCGGAAAGAATCGAGGAAGACGGGGAAGAAGAGGAAGAATATGAAGCTGGGGAGAATGAGAAAGATGTGTATGAACATGAAGCCAGTTTCAGTGGAAAGCATGAGGAAGAAGAGGAAGAGGAAGAAGAGGAGGAGGAGGAGGAAGAAGAAGAGGAAGAATATGAAGAGTCTGAAGGATTCGAAAATGCCGGTCACACTTCTTCACAAACTTCCCATCAAGTATCTGAAGGGTTCACTCCTCCTTCAAAGGGTTCCTTGGTGAGTGTTGAAGATTCCAGAAATCAAACGCCTTCCCCTCATCGCCCTCGTATCCCACCTCTCCATATTGTTGGTGAAGGTGATTCTCATCGTAAGGGAGGAGCTGATCGTGGTCCTTCTTCCCTTGCTCATGAGATTGGGTCTTCCAGTCTGAAACCAAGTACAGGTAAAGATGCACCTGCTCTTATTCAATCCCATTTGCACACAATGCAAACTCTCCAACACAAGGAAGGTGCCAGATGGGCTGGCTTCCCTTCATCGGTAAGTCGAACTTCACAGCCTTTCTCTCCCCTTGAGGGGGAAAGAGAAGTGAGTGAGCCAGATAGTGCTGCCACAATCAATCTCGTGCCTCAGAAACCTCTCATGCCACAGAAAAGTCCTCGGGAAATTTCTGCCATATTCATGTCAAAGGAACAGGCCAGGGAACAAGAAATAGTTGAGCGTGGTCGCATTCAGAGGCAACGCAATCAACAATTACTTCAACAAAAGCGCCAATATCAACGCCATCAAGGACAGCGTCGTGGTTTTGTTGGGTCTTCTTCATTCTTGAAACGTGGAGGAGATGAACCTACTTCTTTCAATCCTTTTGCTCCATCTCCCTCCACATCTACTCCAAATCCTTCGATATCCAGCACTCCAAGTGGCAGACCTTCATCCTATAGTCGTCTTCACCGTCGTTCATCATCAAGAACTCGTGTTGCTGGTTCATCTTTCTCTTCAACATCAATATCTCCCAGTCACTCGGCTATTGGTGGATCCAGAGTCTTGAAATTGTCGACCCTACTCACTGATAGTACATTCCATCCCCATCTTGAATCATTTATCAAGGCACAAGGAGGGACTCAGACTTCAATTTGGTATAACGCTCTTCGTTTCTACATTGATTCCAGGAAATTTTATAATGAAAAATCTGGATCTCGTGCCAAGACTCTCGCCGAAACCATTGTTACATGCTATATCCATGAAGATGGTGAGAGAAGTGTGAAGCACTGTGTTTCTCCAATCAGTAAGCGTGAGATCATGCGTGAAATTTCAAAGCCTATTCCTTCACGTGATATGTTCGTTACGGCAGAAAATGAAACATATAGCTTCTTGTCTCGAGTTGTTTGGCCAAGATTCCTTAGATCCGACGAATATCGTGCCTTGATGCTTCAAATGAATGAAATGCAAAGTTAAGTCAATCCATGAAAAATAAATATGATTACATAGTTGAAATTTCTTGAGGATGGCTAACAACTCAACACTTCTTCTTGACCTTCTCAAATGTGAAAAATTATAGGACTTATCATCACCAGATGAGTTGACAGACTTATTTATTGAATGTATCGTGACAATTAGTTCTATTATCGTTGAATATCGGTGGAGAGATGAAAAAATAAGAAGACAAGAATCTTTCATGCTTCAATCGATTATCACTCAAAAACTCGAGGATATTATCCTTTAATCGTTGAAATAAAGTAGATATACAAGTAAATTATTTTGTATCATGCTATTTTCCTCATTCATCTCCTCACATCTCCGAGGTAGATTCTTCTCACTGGCTCTGATCCCAACCCTATTCATGTTCAACAACATCGACTCGATGGTCTCACTAATAACTCCAGCAGAACCACCATGTTTCATACGTTGCTCACGGATAATGTCTTTAATACTTGGACATTTGAAGTCTTTTCCAATTCTGGGAAGGAAACGCTTGATTGATTGGATTTTGACATGAGCTTGATGAACTCTCATCATTCCACATTCATTTCTACTTCCAAATATAGTCGATTATTTCCCCTCTTCCTTTTTCTTTGGCATTATTATCCGATGTCCACTGCTATCGCTCTCAATAAAGACATAGTATCTTGATGAGCACCACATCACTGTCTGAGACATTGACATAGAAATTTGTGTGGTTGATAAAGAAGTTTGTAAACCTTTGTTTCTTTACCATTTTTATCAGTGAACGTATCTCCAACTTCCTTAGTTCTTTCTTTTTCATAGGAAGAAGCATGACGAAATTCCTTTTCATATCTTTGTTGTTCTGGATCTTGAGCAACTTGAGTTATCATGCTCATCACACTCCTTATCATGCTAAATGACAATTATTCCGCTTCTTTTTCTTTGGGTATGATAATCCTTCGACCACGGCTATCAATCTCATCAGTAAACGACATTATATCTCGGTGATCATCCACAGAACTCTGTATTGTTGATGATTCCATTGATTTCATTCTAGAATTCCTATATTCTTCAGACTCAAGACCATAAGAACTTTCCTCAATGCGACCATAATCTTCGTGAGCTTCTTCTTTAGTTCTTTCTTTAGCATACGAAGGAACATCACGAGAGTCTTCCTCCTTACTTTGGATTGTTGATACACGTGAAACTTGACCATCCTTTTCTTTTTCCCTCTCATCTTGCATTTCCTCTTCGATGCATCCAGAGTTCCCTTCATACTTTGCAAGCTGACGTTTAACAATATCCTCGATGGATGGATATTCAAACCCTTCTCCAATATTTGGAAGTAAATGCTTGATTATTTGTACCTTCGTACAAGCTTCATGAACACTCATACGTTTATCTTCATCGAGTTGTGTGAGACCTGTGAATACTTCATTCAAACATGCATGAACAGGTTGGAATTTCCCATCTTCAATTGTTCGTAATGTTTTGAAGAGATCAGAAGAACATAATTTGGGAACTCTATTCTTTTCCATCAACTTCAGCATAATATCCATAATATCACAATTATTAACAACACCTCGAAATACAGGCAAGGAGATGAAGGGATGAGTGCATTGGAATAATGAAAAAATGGACATTCCAAGAGAATATCCATCACTCTTTTGAGTCTGTTTTCCTTCACAGAGAGTCTCATAAGAATTATACACGATAGTTCCACACGCAGAAGGTTTAGGTTGTAAAATTCGTTTTTCTTGTTTGGTGGGAGAAGAGGAAGGAATATTATTCTTGGAAGTTACAGATAATGTTATAGAATCTAATACTTGGACCATTCCAAGATCAGAAAGAACAATGGTACATTTCTTTGAATCAGGATCAACACGAACGAGGAAGTTATCAGGTTTGACATCTCGATGCACAAGCTTTGGTTTAGCCGTGAACACATCATCAAGACATTCAATCATTCCAACACAGAGAGAACACATTTTTACAGGATTTAGGGTCATGGGATCAATAGATTTGTAAAAACCACTATCTTCTTCTGAAGAGCATTCTTCTTCATCCTCTTGAATGCACCAACTTCTAGCAAAATCTTTAACACTACCTCCAGCACAATATTCCATGATAAATCCATATTCCCCTTTCATATCTGCATCAAGCAGGTCAAGAATGTACAAAGGACGTGGGATACGATTGAAACATTTGCCATTCATAAACAATTTCTGTTGCATCTTGAACTCCTTTCGACACCCTTCCACAACAATTTTATCCGCAATTCGAAGCATCTTCTTCAGAACACATGGGAAAGAAATTCCATCAACTTTCACAAGAAGAACTTCTCCAAATCCACCATGACCAATGACGCACTGAGGAGTGATAGATGACGATGAAGTTAGGGTTAAGGAATCATGCTTGGCTATCCCCTTAAAATTTTCCTTATGTTTCTCTGGAAATACATCTTTGGGTGGTTGTTTCTCATGGAAATCCTCAATATTGCTGGCTTTCTTTTGTAGCTTGTCGGATAAAGTGTAGGAAATAGGAGTAAGATCAGAAGAAGTTTGAAAATCTTCATTTCTTATAAAAACCAAGGAGTAAAGGAAAAAGTATCGGCTATTCATCAATCGAAACCTTCCTTTCCCTTCAATCTCACATAAAACAATGTTTGATAACTCAATAGGAAGGTAGAGCCATTGATATAAGAATGGAGGTTTTGTGAATTCATACTTCTTGGATGTCTTATTATCATCAGAATCAGTGAAAGTGAAGAGAAGAGAGGGTGAACTATCTTTCCAATGAATGCAGATACAAGCACCTTTCATTGAACAAGGTGATGAAAAAGGAATATAAAGGTGAGATAAGGATACACCACATTCTCCCATGATCATTTTTTTTGCATTTATACTCGTATCATAGTCCGTAGATTCCTTGGTTACTGATACATCCTTCCCCTTAACCAGTGAGAATGAAGGGTTTATAATAAATGGATCATCACGTGGAATGGGAATAGAATCTATTGCTTCACTCTCATTATCTCCTTCCTTCATGAATAGAGGTTTCACAATTGAAGCTTCAGACCATTGTATCTCTCTAGATTCACGAAATATAGTTTCTTCATGGGTTTCTTTTCTTATGAAAATAAGAGATTCTATTCTATAATATCTAGTTGAATCATATCTAGCTGAATGTCCAGCTATATCTATAGCTTCCTCGTCTTCCTTTCTTCCTTCCCCAGTAATCTCACAGAAAGCAACATCAGGGAGATCGATAGGAAGGAAATACCAACAACAATCACAAGAATATCCCTCAAATATGCATTTCTTGGATATTTTGTGCCCTAATGAAGATATAAAGGTAAAGAGAAGATCAGTAGGAGGATTCCAATAGTAATTTAGACATATATATATGCCTTCCATCGGAGTTGACGGAGAAAAAGGAACAGAAATATGAGTGATATTTCCAGAATCACACTCTAATTTCATCATAGCTTGTACCTTTGAACTCTGATCAATCTCTAACTCGGTTGTATTGATTGCTTTAATTGTCGAAAAGTGTGGAGAAACAATATTAGGAGCATCACCACAAATTGGAACACAACTTCTGTATCCATTAGAAATAAACTCTGGCTCAATTGGATTTGGATCCCTTTCTCTTTCTTTATCTTGAATAAAAATATCTTTGAGAGCTGGAATACCTTCACTTCGAATAAGAACACTTCTCTCTGGCTTAATGTTTTGAATATCTGCATTTCCAATGAAAATAAGGGAGCATATTGAGAAGCTTCGACTGTTTCTTTGACACCATTTCCCTTTTCCTTCAATCTCACACAGAATAATATGATCTAAATCAATAGAAAGGAGGAGCCATTCACAATCATGTTTAGGACGAGTAAATTTATACTTTTTTGATACCTTTTTGCCATCACTATTAGTAAAAGTGAAAAGAAGAAAGGGTGAACTATATAATTTATGCACACAGATATAAGCACCTTCCATATGACAAGAGGGGAAAGGGATGGAAAGATGGGTTAATGTAACATCACTTTCCCCTTTCAATATCTCTTGTGCATCTAAACTTGGATCATAAAACTTAGATTCCAAGCAATAGGAATCATTTTTCCCCCTAACCAAAAAAAATGAAGGTTTTATAATTTTTGGATCATCAAGTCGAATGGGAACGAAACCTTTACCTCCTTTTCTTATGAACTCTGGTATGATGACTGTGGCTTCATCCCATAAATCCTCTTTAAATTCAATAATTCTAGTTTCCTCAAGGGTTTTGTTTCGAATGAACACAATCGGTGAAATATTAAAATCTTTTCCAACTCTTCCTTTCCCTGAAATCTCACACAGAACAACATTATAAAGATCAATGGGAAGGAAAAACCAATGACATCCATTCCCAACAAAATCACCCATGTCCTTCAAAGGGTTAAATTTATCAATAAATTCTGAAAAATCGTATTTCTTTGTTATTTTCTCACCTTTTGAAGTTGTGAAAGTGAAAATAAGATAAGATGGATCACCCCAGTATTTATCGAGGCAAATATAAGCACCTTTCATTGGAGATAATGCAAAGGGCAGGGAGATATGGGTAATTTTCCTCGAACGATTCTCTCCTTTCACCATCTTTTGCCCATAAGCACTCTGATCGTACTCTTCATCTTTTTTGGTTATGTTGATTGCTTTAATATTCGAATATTCTGGATTTATGATATTGGGAGAATCATTAGGAATTGGAATGCAACTCCTATTTCCTTCATAAACATATTCTGGTTTGATAATTCGAATAAATTTCTTCTCTCTTTCTAGATCGCCAGGTGCAATCATTGACATAAACTGAGGATAAGTTGCAATATCATCATCTCGAATAAAAACAAGAGAATATATGTCGAAACCTCGACTATCTCTCTTATTCCACTTTCCTCTCCCATTAATTTCACACGAAATGATATTTGGCAAATCAATAGGAAGAAAGTGGCATTCATATCGATATTTTGGCTTTGTGAATTTATATTTCTTGGATATACTCTTGCCATCACAATCAGTGAAAGTGAAGAGAAGAAAAGGTGAATAATAATTCATATGTAAGCATATATAAGCACCTTTCATGGGACAAGGTGATGAAAAAGGGATGAAAAGATGGGATAAGGATACAGAAGCTTCTCCCATTAACATTCTTTGTGCATTTGAACTCTGATCATACCTCTTAGAATCCTTACTAAATCTAGCATCCTTTCCATCAACCATTGAGAATAAAGGTTTCACAAACTTTGGATCATCACGAGGAATAGGAAAAAAATCTCTACCTTTTAATTTTATATCTCCTTTCTGTACAAACTCTGGTTTTACAACTGGAGCAAAATACCAAATCCTTTCTCTGGCTATACGAGCTGTAATTTCTTCTTCGCTTTCTTCTCGAATGAAAATCAGGGAATAAATTTCAAAACTTTTACACTCTTCCATTTCAAACCTTCCTTTTCCTTCAATATCGCACAAAACAATATTATCCAAACCAATAGGAAGGTAAAACCATTGATATGAAGGATGGCTACTTTCAAATTCTTTCTTGAATTCATACCTCTTTGGAAGGAAGTGCTGCTTCCATTCATCTTTGGGTTTTGTGAATTCATACTTCTTGGATGTCTTTTTACCATCACAATCAGTGAAAGTGAAGAGAAAAGAGGGTGAACTCCAATTCTGATGAACACAGATATAAGCACCTTTCATTGGACAAGGGGACGGAAAAGGAATGGAAAGATGGGATAAAGATACGTAATCTTCCCCCTTTAACATTGCTTGAGCTTCCAAACTCTTATTATAGAAACTTGAATCCTTCTCATAGGTATCATTTGTCCCCTTAACCATTGAGAATGAAGGGTTAATGAGGATTGGATCATCATGATCGATAGGAATAGAATCTCTACCTTGAGATTCTTCATCTCCTTTCTTAATAAACTCTGGTTTCATAACTGGAGTTTCAGACCATAGTTTCTCTCTTGATTCGCGAGCGATAGAAGCAACAATTTCATCTGGGCTAAAGAAGATAAGGGATTGAATTAGAAAAGGTTCCTCTTTTCTCTCTTTTCTGATAATCTCTGTTCCTGTAATCTCACACAGAACAACATCAAAGAGATCAACAGGAAGTAAAAACCAATTATTAAATTCAAATTTCGGAAATACATATTTTTTGGACATTTTCTCACCTTTTGAAGATGTAAAGGTGAAAATAAGATGAGATGGAGGAGAATAGTTTTTATCAAGGCAGATATAAGCACCATTAATTGGAGAAGATGATACAAAAGGAAGGGAGATATGGGTAACCTGCCCTGAATTCATATTCTTTCCTTTCATCATTCCTTGCACTTCATAACTGTGATCATAGCCTTCCTCGTCCTCTTTCTTGGTTATATTGATTGCTTTGATATTAGAAAACTCTGGACTCTTAATATCGGGAGAATCTCTAGGAATTGGAATGCAACTCCTATCTCCTTGATGAACATACTTAGCTTTAATGATGTGGAAGGTAGAGGAGGGTAATTGATAATAGGAAGGTGAGTGAATGTCTCGGCTCATAGGATTCACAATATCGATTTCTGTAAATTGTAAATGATGACACAAGAATATATGTAAGATTTTGATCGATTTTATAGATAAATATCCAAATGAGTAAGCTTTTGTAGAGCATTAGAAACAAATTGGATTGTACATACAATATGGATTATAACAGAAAAAAACTATTAGTAAATATTAGATCTCAAACAAAAAGTTTTGGCAGAATATAGTTTTGTTTGAGTAGGGCGATGTCTGTTTGTGACAAAATCGACCAAATCCATTCTGGGATACATAGACGATCCTATATTGATCAACTCAAGCATTAAAAACACTTATTTATTATTTCTAAACAATAAATTATAAAATTGTCGTTTTCAACGCTATCCTTCTGCATCCATTGGATTGGATGGGAAATCTCATGATTTTGGCAAGGTCAGTTTATTTCAATTTATGGGAAGTGTTCTTGAAATGCTCTTGGTTTTGATATGATTCTCGGATTGCATGAAATTTGTTGTTATCATCTATATCAAGAAAAGATCTCAGATTCGCCTCAATTCTATCTCATATTAAATATCATGTAGTCTCTTTGGCTATTATGTTCAACTAATCTATTTTATTAACTAATATTCTTTCCACAAAACAATTATTCTTGTTCTGTGCTACTCATCACAAGTATGAGCTCATTCTGAGATCAATTCATCCTAATTTGGATATCATTTATTAGGGATTTACTTATGTTCAAATCCTCCTCCATATTAGCTCAACTATTATTCACCTTTCTGACCAACATCATGAGGCTTTGTTGAGGAATGAATGATGTTCCTCGACACTCCCGCATTACTTTCACTGTATTAAATATCCCAACGCATTTAATCATAACGTCAAAGAGATGATTAAACAATAAAACATGCTGTGCTTCCTTAGATTTATCATATTCGATTCGACAGACACATCGCATCACATCTTTCCAGACAAGAATATCACTCAGATTATGAGAATCAGCGTTTGTATCAAGGAATTTAAGGCAGTCAAGAGCTCCAATAACTGAAAAACAGGCCTGAATGAAAGCAGAAAGCTCTGACAGTTTGACTGAATGAGCGAGAGCAATCCCAAAGATTTTGTAACAGAGTTTAACGATCATTTCTTGCCGCATTGAAGACAAATGCTTCACATGAGTGAAACCAGGAAATCTGTGAAATTGAAGGACATCAACAAACCCTTGAAGAAGGAAAGAAATAGGACAAAACTGCAAAATAAATGGGAAAAGTTGCTCAGAAATAAATAAATGAACATCTTCCATCGATTTTTTGTCTTGTCCAAAACCATCTTCCACGGTCAATTCCTTTGAATTGGAAGATACATTCTCATCTCCTCCAAGTATCCATAAATATAGAACTCTAGCCACACATAATGACTCAGAAATGGAATCTTTACACGCTTTGACAAGTGAAACTACATGTTTGATTGATGGATTCTTCAAAAAAGAATAAAGACAATCATTAATCGAAATCTCTTTGTCTTCAAGAATGATGCTTTGAGATCCATCTCTAGATTGCCCAATCGCTGGAAACAGTGTTGATACCAATGAACTCACATCAGAGAGACACACACTTTCTGAATCAAGGCCAGTGAGGTTACGCAACAATATTTTGGTTTTGGTGAATATTGTCTCTTTCTTCGAAGATACAAACGACTGTGCTCCATCTTTGGAGAAGAATAAATCTATTTTATCCTTGAAATCAGCAAGAATATGTTCATGGGAGTCACATTTTTGTGTCAAAAGCGTGTTAATTTTGTTGAGGAGAGTCGTATGAACTCCAAACTGAGGAATATGGCTATATTTAGAACTCCAGACATCTATATTCTCCTTCAGTGTGGTCTTAAAGTGTGAGATATGTTTAGAAATACCTGAAACTCGAAGATCAATCTCAGATCTAGGCACTGAATCTGAAGATACTCCAAGACATTTGAGGTTATGAGAAAGAGTTCCAATAGAATATGAGATAGTTCTTTCTGTTTCTAACAATTCCAAAAATATCCCATTAAGTTTCTCAAGCTCATCAAAACAGGATATTTCCTCCTTTTCAATATCACTGAGAAACTCACAACTGGCCTTTCCCCCGAGTGAAAACAAGGATGAATGTGCTGAATATTGAGTAATTATCTGTCGTTGTCTCTCTGATTCTCTCTCAAGAGATTTCTTTTCCTTCGATTGCAGAGCTTGAAGTTCGATACCATTCCGTTCCTCTTCTTCCTCTTCCTCCTCTCTCTCTTCCTCTTCTTTTGTTATTAAATATTCATAATTTGTATGAGATTCACTTTCTTTCGATCTATTATGGACCTTAATCTTCCTCTTGATAGAAAGCAACACCTTTGCAAGGGAATCAGCGATTGCAGAGGAACGATTCAACAAAGACGTGTAACTGCTTGGGAAAGGAATTGAACAAGGGAGTAATTTCCAATGTTTCCGATGCTCAATTCGTTGTGTTGCTTCCTGAAGCCCTACCGAGCTATCAAATTGATCCCCGTACATCAAATGTAACCGTCTTCTGCGTTCCCATCTCTCCTCTTCTTTCACCTTTATCTTATCTTTGGACTTGATAGCTATTTTAATCGTCCCTTCGCTCAAAATAGAATAAGGAAGTGTGAGAGATATTGGGATATTCTCCTCTTTTTCTGATAAATCTCCTCTAAGTTCAAGCTTTTTCTTTCGATCTTGTTTGATCCGTTCGATTTCAACCCCCACAGGAAAAGAGAGAGGAAGAGTACTTGTTGAGAGAGAGGGAGAGAGAGAAGAGAAGACATCAGGAGGTGGGGAAAATAATAATGTAAGGTTTTTAGTCACAGGAGAATCAAGAGGAAGAGATGGTTTCCCATGTTCTCCTTTATCTTCCTCATCGCCCTCCTCTCCTTCTTTGCCTCGTCCTTCTTCTTGAGGTATGTTGCTATTTTTAGTTATTTGTTTCTCAATAGACCCACTATCAGTATCAGCCAGATCAGAAGACTTACTTTCGTCTTGAGTTACTTGATGGTCTGTTATCATTTCTCCCTCTTTGCCAAGAATAGAATGAGATGCCTTGTCATAACACCAATCTTTAACAGAGGTATGGACAGGGTGGAAGACATCTCCGTCTCTGACTAAGACACTCGGTTGCACAGAGAATGGGATGATTGGCTGTGTAAATGAAGGTATATAAGGATGTTCCTTCGATAATGGAGGCAAAGACACTTCAGGAGCCATGTCAATAACACTATGCAAGGCTCCAACAACGGAGTCATCACATATGGTCACATCTTTGGGCTCAATCTCATTCCCTTCACTCCCTTCACTGTCCCACAATGAAGTATCCTCCTTGCTCTGGCCTTGTCGAACCATATGAGGAAAGGCCCACCATTTCCATGCACCAACAAGGAGTTTCTGGGGAACGTTTGTCCGTTGAATCTCTTGCAAGGCTCGAGTTGATAGTGACGTTTCATCGATAGTGGTATCTGACAACAGTTCGCTTGAAGCCCCATGGGAGGGAGTCGATGCCGAATGGTCTCCACGAGATGCAGGAGAGAGCACAGAGGAGGTTGAAAGGTTGGACGTCGAAGAAGAGGAGATAGGAAATTGACTGCCAGGTTCTGGGGAATCAGTAGAAACCCCGGCTAGTTCATCCGTTTTCTTTTTCCAGGCGGCATCTTCTTTTTCACGTTGAATTCTTGCCTCTTCACGCTGAATATCTAACAAAGCTTGTTCTTCAGCAAGACGCTTGTCTTCAATTTCCTGTTTTTCTCGTTCCTCAAGTTGAGTTCTTCTCATTTTACCACTCACAACTTGTTGCATCATTGCCGAGAGGGACGTGACAGAAGAGGAATAAGAAGCAGCATATTCAGTGTGAGAAGAAACCGAATATAATCTATTTTT
>BQXS01010900.1:0-11074 GCA_024181965.1 Aduncisulcus paluster
GAGATGAGGAGTGTCGGGAATGCGATTGTTTGGTGGAAGAAGGGAGGAATGAGCCAAGTTGCTTCTTTGAAGATGGAACAGAATTGAATGAAAATGCCCGACGATGAGCACCTGACTGACTCTTAGTGCTAGAGGACCTTTGATGGATCGACGAGGACGATTGGGAGGGTTGGAGAGTCTCCTTACTAGTACTGCTATACCGACCGCTACCTTGTGTAACCTTCTGAACTTGGGACCTGGAAGAAGAGGAGGGAGAGCGAGTTGTTCTGCTTGTACTGCCATGGGTGCCATGTTCATATCTATGCCCTTTGTGCCTGTGTTTCTTGCTTTTCCTGGTTTTTTCCAATGTTGCAGCAGCGAGAGATGCAATGGAAGCATTATGCGTCACTGGAGCTGCACCCACACACTGTACAATGGTTGCAGCAGCTATCGTGGTTGCGGTCTGTTGTTGTTGGTCGAAGGAAAGCCCAGATTTGTCCGAGCTATCCGTCATACTCCCTTCTGAGTGTCTTCGCTGGAATAGAATGGGATTTCCTGTGGGTAAGTATAATGGTGCGTTAGATGGTTTGGTCTGAGGTGACTGCGATATCGATGAAGGAAGTGTTGAGTTGGGTCCACAGGCTTGTATGCTGTATTGGTATAGCTGTTCTAGGAATGATTTCTGCCCGCTTCGGCTCGATGGAGCCACGGAAGACTCCACAGCATCCTTATCATCAGCACCGCTCTGGATAGGGAATAAGCCATCAGAATGAACTGTCGAAGGGCTCGACTTCTCAGAATCGGTGTTGGATGAGAGGGCATTCTTTTTTGCGAAAGAGATAGTAATGTCTTCGAACCAGAAAATATGGAAAAGATGAACCCAAGCTATTAGGTGTAACAATCCAAAAAGAAGAATAAATATTGGATAAAAATAGTTTGAAAACGTTGTAACATTAAAATCATGTTCTGAAAATAATCCAATCGCACTCTTTTGGTGCACCAAATAAGATAGGCTCCTGAAGAATGAACATTCAGGAAGGTACTTTGGGTCCACATTATATGAAGTATTCATGGATATTATGCTCATAGTTGATACGAGCCCATTTGTAACGGCATCAGAAACAGAGGAAACCTCAGAAGAGATGATATTGGTATTTAAAATATAACAATCCAGTGGGGAACTTACTGGACCGTCAATCCAGATGATGAGATCAATAAAAACATTAATAAATCCAATAAATATATGAACAATACAAAAACATAATACAGAAGGAAGGGCGACGCCAACAATCACACGAGATAACGCGGCAATAAATGGATAAACTGGAGAAAAAGTGGACTCCATTTGATTATTTGATTCATAATACTTACTATCTGCATTTTGATGCGAATAACTCACTTTTTTGGGATAGGATGACATCGAAGAATGAGACTGTCCAGAATAAGTATTTGAATGTTTAAAAGTACTAAAGAGTGGTTCTTTTCCAAATACAGAACCAGACGATTGCATATTTAATGTATTCAAACTCGAATGAAGTTGAGAAAAATCAGTATGGTCATTTTCAGAATTACTTGAAGAATACAATGAATATTTGGTATTAGAGTTTGATTTTTTCGGATGGAGAACCTTTTCATGATGCGAACCAATAATATATGGAAAATAATGTAAAACATAAAGAGATACAGTCACAATAGCAATAGAAATGGCAATGGATACCCAATACCAATATGAATAGGAATCAATTTCAACATATAAACTTGGAGTTGGATCTAATAATAAAAATGAGACAAATCTTTGCATTTCTTCTTCTTCATTAAACACTAATCGAAAAAGGGATAATCCAATGATTACGATAATAGTTTTTGATAAAATATCTTGAAGTCTTGGTATTTGAAATGATAGGCTTCTCGAAAATGCATTTGTTGTTCTCCCCATTTTTTGAGATCTCTACAAGAAGGCGAATTTGTGTTTGTGTGTAATAGAGAGTTTTCATAAAACAAAAACGCAAAATATTAAAGTTAATCTAGCAAGATTAAATAAATAAAGCATTTAATTTCACAGATAATTTATTTATTAGGCTCTGGAAAAAAAGCCTGATGTTCCAACTTTCCAATTAGGTCCCCTCTCACTCATAATGAGTATCTAGGTTATCCCTCAAAGGTAGATCCCACACGATCTGCAAAATAAAAAAAAAATAACATGAAAATAAACAAATAGAAAATAAAAAGGATGAAATTAAATCATCACACTGAGGTGTATTATTATTATTCAAAATTATTATAGGAGCTTATTCAGCGGGTTCAATTAAGACCATGTACCCATCGAATTGACGAGGGGTGATAGTGATGGTGTTGTTATCGGTCACTTCATAAGAGCAAGCATTGGCAGGGTCAAAGGTGACAGTGAATCCCTCGGGATATATAATATCGCCACCGGTGTAGATAACGGAAGAAGTAAGGTTCTTAAGATCAGGGAGAATGTGGACATCAAGAGTCCTGGTCTTTGAGACATAGTTGAAGGTAATAAGATCACCAGAAATCTCCATGGGGTAGGGACGAGCCAAAGCAACAACCTTGTCGGTGAACTCACTGCCGTCAGAGGCAAATAATCCCTCATTTCCATCAGAAGCAATGGTTGTTGGATCATTGAAGCTCTTGTAGGCCCAGTAGAGAACAGGAACGAGTTCATCATCATACACATTCATGGTATCCTTCATTCCAGCAAGACACTGCTCATCGTCATCGATACAGGCTCCAAACTCGGTCATCAAGAGACCACCAAAGCCCTTGTCTTCGGCATCAGCTACACGAACGGACACAACCTCGAAATCGACTCCTTCACAGAGAGCAAGCCAACCTTTGGCCTTGGGGGATCCCTGATGTAGGGCATGGCAATAGTCGTGGAAGGAAATACCAATCTGTGAGTAAGGGAAAGGACCGAGAAGCTCAGACTCAGAGGAATCGGGGAATCCAGTCTTTGCAAAGTTACGAAGCTCAGGCTCAATGAAGACAAGATGGTAAGGATCAATGTCATAGATGGCAGTAAGAATCTCCTTATAAAATGGAACCAAGACTTCCTCTTCACACTTTGCAGCTTCAGCCTTCCAGAGAGGGTGATCATAAAAGTTGCAAACAGGCTCGTTCAAAATCTCGTACCCAATGACGTTCTCAGCAGTCCTAAAGGTCTCAGCAACTGCAATCCAGTGTTGTTTAAAGAGATCAATAAGATTTTGACCAAGAGTAACAGACTCAAGACCACCAAGGGCAGCCTGTTGCCAAGGGTTGCATCCATCGACATCGAAGAAACAATCGGACATAACACCAACCTGGGCAGTGTTGTACCAATCGACAAAGGTTCTTTGTTGGCAACTCTCAGCTGAGGGAATTCCTTCATCATCAATATCCATATCATCAGTGTAAGGGAAAGGGAAGGAATTCTTAGCAGTATCAGGTCCAGGGGGTAAGACACATTCACTAAGACCATTTCCACAGAATGCTGGGGTAAATACATCTTGATGAGTGTCTAAAATTACATAAATACCATAGGTGATCAATAAGTCAACCATATCTCTTAAATTTGCGAGATAATCGGAATCAGAATCCCCACAATCGGGGATAACACCTTGGAGAGGAACACCGAGCCTGATAAGATTGATTCCATGATCTTGTAACCATTGCATATCTGTTTCATTCAAAGAGGTGATCGGATCCCAATCGCCGGAAGAAGGCATGAAAGGAGCCTCTTTCATAACAGTATTCACACCCCTGAAATAGACATTCTTACGAATTCTATCGTCATAGAAGATACCAAAGTCACTGAAAGAGACGAGGGCTTCAGACAGAGGAATAACAAAAAATATGATACAACAAAGAAAGAGTATTAATTTTGACATGTGGGATTCTGTTTAATTTTGTTTCTTCGAAGAAATGGAAGTCATTTTTTTTGTTCTGGGGTTGTACAGATTTACAACAGTTTTACTTTATTAAAATAATTATTTATTCCATTTTAAATCATTTTATTTTTATGAATCCGTATTTTCAATCAGAGGATGCTGGAAAAATAGATAGATATTACAAAAAAAAGAAGGTAACTAAAAAACTTCCATGAGATTTTTATGAATATTGAGAAATTTAATTCTGGAATTTTATACTTTCCACTGGAAGCTGGCAGGTTGGATATGATCATCGTCTCATACATTTGTATCCACAATCAATTTCAAGATGATTCGGAAAACTTATATTTGTTTATCTATTGTTTTCCTTTTTATCTCTCTTGTTTTTTCTCAACAATTGAATATTCATTTTGACCTCACTCCAAGTATCGCCAATACTGCCAAAGGTATTGATGAAAAATGTCATCAATATGATCCTAGTGATGACATTTGGTTAAATGATTATATGAAACCACATGTTACATTGTATTTAGCCGAATTTCTTGATGAATACATTGCCGATGTTGTAGCAGCAATTAGGATTGCTTTGCTTGGATGTTCATCATCTTTTACATATGCCACAGAAACTCATTATGCTTCTGGCTCTTATCTTATGTGGTCAACAGAAAAACCCGAGGCTATGCAAGTTTTGTCGAATTGTATCGTACTTGCCACCAGTCAATTCCGGGATCCAAATGCTGAAATGCCGCAATGGATTTTGGATTTGCCCGATGGGGATGAAAAAGACCGTAAAGAATCTTATTTTAATCAATACGGATCTCCAAACGTTTTTGATGAATTTTATCCTCACATTACTCTTGCTTATGACGATAATGCTAATAATATTTCATTTTTGGAAGAACAAATACCTCAACCCGATATTTTGACGGGAACAGGCTGTGATGTTGTGGTCGGACAAGTTGGACCCCATGGTTCTGTTATTAAGGGACAATCGCTGGCTCAAATTCATTTAGATTGTTACTAATAACATTAATCAAATGAATTAAAACCTTTTCATCATTTTTCATTTTGGATTTTTTATTTTTTCATTAAATCATTTTTGGAGCATTCATTTTTTTGTCGGCTAGTTTATCTTTCATTTTTTATTAAATTTGAAATTGTTTTGGGAATTGCAATAAAACTTTATCCTCATCAACAAGATTTATTATCTTTTTCGTTTTTTTGGGCTTGAATAGATGAATCAGCTGCATAATCTTGAAGAAATTAATTCTCCAAATAATGGAGAAATGAAAGCATGCGAATTATCAGTGCGTAATCTGTCTCGTCTCATATTTTTATCTATGACCACCAAATCATCTACGTCGGATGAGAATGACATTATATATTCAATACCTATTGCAGCAAAAAGAAATTTAGCAATTGTTATTCCCAATACAAGTCGTATTGGTGGACGAATTAGGTATTTAAATTGGCCTGGTATATTTCTTGGGTTAGCAGAGATGTTACAATATAAATACTCTGATACCCCCCTTAAACATTCCATAATGCATCTTAATACAATGTTAAAACATAGATTGAATTATAATCAGAATATCTCTTGTATTAACCTTGTTAAAGAAGATTTTCTTGGAAAGATTAAGAATCCACATTTTTCAAATTCACCATTTATCAGATCCTCCTATATTTTCCCAAACACTAAACAAATTCCTTCGATTCTATCTGTCACCCCATCTCTTATTTCCTCGTTTAAAAATGCTGCTCTTGAAGCATCCTCCTCCAATTTTGCATCTCGCCCTGCGATTTCGTCGATTTATTCGCCATTTCCGGTTCCCTCGCAAGTCTCTGGTGTACTTCTTGGATCTGCATCCACGGATTGCCTCGTCGGCATTGGTATTGGTCGTGTTGAGGAGATAGTGAGCTGTAAGGATGAAGAAGTGGAAGAAGCTCGGGGAGAACTTGAAGAAGAGCGGATGAGTGGAAATGGAAGAGGAAATGGCGAAGCTGCTGCCATTTGTGGATTATTAAGTGTTGGTGTACAGATTTCAAGAATTATTCATCATAATGCTCTCAAACATACCAAAGATATTCAATTCAATAGCAAAAACAAGAAATCTCTTTCTAGTCCTGTTCTGGATAGATACTCTAAGTCTTCTTTATTCGCATTTCTGACATCTGGGATTGCCTTTATTCATTCCCATACACCTGCTTTGTGTTATCCTTTCCCCATCACATCATTTTCTCCATCATTTTCAGATTCTTCCATATCGTTGAGTTCTTTTTCATCCCCAGGAATGCATTTACCTTCACTGACTCTATCCCCTTCGCTATTTGCATCTTCTTTCCTCTCTTCCTCTTTATTTGGAATTAGTCAACACCCGTTGTCACCTTTATCGTCCTGTGCAGCCACAATTAGCTCTGGACTCATAGGTTGTCTCTGGCAGCTCTGTATGTGGGATAAACAGGCAAATCCTCAGGCTTTTAAACCCGTTATAGAGCAGCAAATAGCTGTAGATTCTGTTCCATCACATTCCTCACCATTGTTTTTCTCTCGTCTTCGGTCTTTTCTTGCTGCTCAAAGCCTTGATTCAATTCCTCCCCTTCTCAAGTATCTTGTAGAATGGCCTTCTGAGACCATTGAAGATGGAAGAGATGGAGAGAAAAATCAAGATAAAAAGAAGAATATGGATGGATTTCGCAGAACTCGTGGTTCTCTTCGTCTTACAAAGAATGCTCTTTCTGGTAGCTCTGACAACGAGAAGACAGACCATTCCATTTCAGACTTGACTCCTCCTTCAGTTTCGACCCCGGCTGATACGATACTTCTTCCCTTCAGACGTCGGAGCAGTGCCATTGCTCTCTCCCTTTGTCTAAGTCGATGTGCACGTGTTTCATGTGAAACTTTAGATGATAACAATACTTTTTCTTACGTCGAACACCCTCATGCACAACGCTTAATCAACCAAATTATGCCTGTATTGTCCACCATGCACTCTGGTTGTTCAGTAGACTCAAAGGAGGCCGAAGAAAAGCGAAGACAACGGGTGTGGAATCAACTTGAAGATGAAAGGAAACAACACCTTATTATTCGCTGTAAACACCATCAATTTAACTTGTCTCCAAAATCTAATCATATCCACTCAAGTCTTGCCATGAAACAAAAAGAGGATACAATATGTCACAAGAAGATAAAGCATGGAACAAAAAAGAAAGGAGATAGACATAGAAAGCATGGGAAAATGGTTCATGGTCAATCATATGCTTCCCAAGTGAGTAATTTTGTTCCTCCAACATCATCATCCCTCTGGAATCCACCATTGTCCTCGATGTCAACAACATTTACTTCCTCTATTCTTCCTCCTCATACGCCCTTGGACCTTGGATCCAATTGGGGGAAACATCCAAAACTTGTCCGAAAAGAACGAGATATTGTCAATGGAACAAAGTTAAGGTCAAAGAGAAGACAAAGGCATTCACAATATGACTCGGATATAACTCCAGCGGCATCATCCAATGTATTCTTGACGAAGGACCAAGATCCTCTTGTGTTCCATCACTCTGGGAGTTCTTCATATAAGGGGGTTATCAATGAGCCTGATAATATGTTTTCTCTATCTTCTCCATCTCCTATGTCTGTTCTATCATCCCATGTAAGTCCAATTAACAAAGTGATAATACCTTTCAGGCGTAGAATGAAAGGGAAGAAAGAGAAAGACCAATGCCAGAGCAGTGGTTGTGCTAAGAAGGTAACTTTTAAACCTTCTATGTGCTCTTCATCTATCAAAATGCCTTCCTCCCACCTTCAAAGTTCTCGGGAATCCAATGCCGTGCCTGCCTTTTCTCTCTCCATCAACGTGCATGCACACACCCCTGCCTCACAGAGCCAATCGTTGTCCCAATGGTCGAGGTCAATTATCCAGGATTCCTACGATGCTGAAGAGTCGAAGAAAAGTTCACACCATCACTCAAAACATTCCAAAAAACAACAGAAATGGATGCCTACTTCACATTCTTGCCTGTGTCCAATGGGTGTATGTGGAGGAAGGGTACATCTTGGTCAGAAAGATATTCAACGCCTTCCATTTTATCCCAAGTCTTCAACTTACTATCGTTCTTCATCGAGAGATTCTGCTGATCTATTCTCAGAGTCTCCATTGTTCCCGGATTCTGGTTTTGATTCTCTGAATTCTCCTTCTTCCAATTATTCTTCCTCCTCAATGTCTACTGGAGGCAATTTTATGTCGTTTATGTTTCCTCATCCCCAACCTTTGGCTCCCCACCATTCAATTGCTTTTTCTTCCAAACATATGCTCTCTCCCCATTCTTCTCATTCACATGTCTCTCCACATTCCTCTGCTCCTGCAGCTGCCTTGGTGGGACTGTGCATATGTATATGGAGATTCCAAGTTAACACTCAAATGCAAGATATTATTATGCATCATTTTGTACGAGATTCTATTCGTTATGTGAGATTTATTGTTGGAGATGAACTTTTTCATCAGGATATTATTAAATCCAATGTTATTTTGAGATGTGAAGATAATATTGTGGTTCAAGAGATCGATGAAGAATTCAGTCCATCATATAATGGTGGAATTAGAATGGTTATTCCCATTGAGATGCTAAATGATGATTATTCATTGGAATTACCCAGCTTATTAGTCGATTCTGAGGATTCAAAAGGATCAAGTAATATTATTGGTTGTAAAAAACCATCAAAATTATCCCATTTGGATTCGAGGTTTTCTCTGTCAATATGTTCCAAATTTAGCTTTGAGAATGTTCATTTCCCATCTTTCCTGTTTAGCGGTGCAGCGGCCGGAAGTACTTGGATTCTATCTCAACAATATGTAACATTACGTCAGTCTATTTCTTTTCTCTCATGTCCCGAGATTGTGTTTGGAGGATTGATCTGCTCTTGTATTTCCATTCCTTCTCTCTCTCATCTTGTCACACTCCTGTTGGCTCGAAGGGAAGAAGCAGCTACTGGAAAGAAGGTGTATTCGTTCAGCCATACACTCTCGCTCGCTGTGGCATCAGTGACATATGTATGTGTTGGGATAGCGTTGGGTTTAAGCGCTTCTCTCTCTCAGATCCATCAAGACCAGCGTTCGGCTGATGTTTTTGTTCATGTGAGTAGCGTAGTGCATAGTATTTGTGAGCTTATGTATCGTTCTGCTGAGGAATGGATGCTTGGAGTAGTCTCTGTTCTGGATATGATGTGGAGTGTGAACATTGAGCCACTATTGTCATGTGTATATGAGTACATTAGGGTCGTTATTAACAAACTTTACACTGCAGGCCAGAAGATTGATGATGAAAAGAGGCTCTGTGTCTTGCTTTTTGAGTTATTGGGGCGGAGAAGAAAGGCAGTGAATGTCCATTCTCTTGAAGAAAGAAAGAAAGGCGAAGAGGAAGAAGAAAAAGATGAAGCAAAGAGGAAACCGGATAAAGTTCATTATGAAAGGGAGAATGATAATGGACCCTGGAAAAGACGTAGGAGTGGTGCTTCAACTATTCTACCAAAATGTTTTACTAGAGATATTGGGGAAGAACTTTCTTCAGCATCACCATTCCACCCATCTTCACCTTCGATCGATGTGTATATCCCGAGAGATATCGTGTCATTTACTCTTGCAACATCCATTTCAGCTTTGTCACTGCTTTCTCCAGGATCCGAGGATCCAAAACTACTTTCGAGGATAAATTTAATATCTTTCTTCCTCCATACTGGTCTTCTACATCTTCCTGCTGGAAGGTCTTCAGAGAGCTCATTGGACCAACAAAACGATGAGTTTGAGTCATCTTTTGTTCCTGGAGCACTGGGATTTGGATATCACTCGTCATTACAACTTGCAAAGGGAATTCTCTGCTCAAAACGGAAATGGAGAATGTGGGGAAGAAATGGCCTTGTCTTGTTAATGTGCTCACTTTGTTGGCACTCGTTGGAATGTTCAAATTTTGATATGAATAATAATAGTTCAATCATTAAAACCTTATTCGCCCTGATTTTGTTTGGAGATGAATAAATTCTCATTCTACTCATCGGATAATAATATTCTGAGGATCACAACAAACTAGAATGATCTCAAAATCCAAAGTATTTAAATAACTGTTTATACCAATAAAATAAGCCTGATCCTGGTGGAGTTCCAATTGTGCTCAGAGTAATAGAGTCGATGACCATGGATTTTCAGATATTCAGCCAAAACTCCCATCGATTCTCCATCCTTGTCCAGATCATTGCTAACTCTTGAATATTTTCCAAACCATTATTATATTCGTAATGTTCCTAACTGGGTCTGTCATCCATTATCAATGGGCCATTCAATGGCCGCCATTGGCCCAATGCCACTGGTCGTGGTCGTGGTGTCTAACAACAACAGGTCTTTATTTGGTCTCAGACAGAGATTGAGAGGCAGTTTGGTCACAAATGAGGTGATTGGGAGCTATTAAGGCAGAAGCTACGAAGGGCCAAGAAGGAGAGACAGTTAATATCTAGCCACATAAGATAAAATGTAGTAAATGGTTGCCGTGCGAATTAAAAAGCCCGACCGTTCACCAATTCATGACCTTACCACCCTCTCCGCGCCCTGCCAGCAGAAGCTCTGGTGAAAGGGAATAGGAATCGACGATCAAATATCCCATGACTCGAGGAAGCTCCACTGCATCTCAGCTCATATGAGTGCCGGTTAAGAGCATTCCCATATGCAAGGGAGCGAGCAAGAACAGTTTTAAGTTCTCTGACACCCTTTTCTGAGACACATTGGAGGGAGTTTGAAAGAAACTCCTGGAATCTCGGGCCAATCACACCGTGAGATGAGAGAATAAGAGGGAAAAATACAAATTGTAAAGATGGATCATCTGAGGGGGTTTCAGGTTTATAAAGTTCATTTTTGTCATTTTCAAGCTTGATAAGTTTTTGTTGTATCCACGCAGATCCTGTTTCAACAATGGACCCAGCATCACGATTACCGTCAGCAATGTCCTTTGCAAACTTCTGGAGATAGTTATCCCATTTAGTAAGCTCAGTAACACGGATATCAAATACATGAGTTTGCTGCCAAGCACCTGTACCGAAGGAGTGAGCAACAATGTCAGCCCTGGTTGTACGGGTACGAAGAGAACGAAGAAAGTTCGTGTCTTCTTGAGCAGTAGGAATATTCATAGTAAGAGAAATCCAGCTGGCGATAAGGGTACGAAGG
>BQXS01010902.1:0-14617 GCA_024181965.1 Aduncisulcus paluster
CATCGACTCCCATGCAACATGCTCAACCCATGCAACATCATGCTCAGCCCAGCTCTATCAGTCCCATCACACACTCTGTGCCGTCATCTTTATCTTCTTCATCCGCTGTTTATCACAATGCTCCTCAAAAGTCCAAAATGGCTATCCCAATTGACGAGGATCTTGAATATCTCCCCTCTTCCAAGACCCAAAAGATGTTGGCATCTCACCCTCCCTCCAGCACCCTCCCAGGTCATATCCACTCGATCCCTGCTTCATCAGTTCAAAGATCTCCGTACCCTCGGCCACAACAATCAACCCCTATGGCACAATCCCAAGCCTCCTCTTCATCTAATCCCATGAACGTAACCGTGAGTGCCATCCAGGCTGACGTCATCCAATGCATCAATCACATCAATAAGCTTTATCAAATCCAATCGACGTCGTTTTCTCGCCTGCAGAAAGATGTTTCCGATCATGCCTCCAAATTCGCTTCTTTCTCTCCCACCTCAATTATCAAGAAAGATTTCGACAGGGTGATGGAATATTTTAAAAAATTGATCGCCAAGGAGGTTGGTACCCTCAAAACCCAACAAAATAACAGCGGGAAAACCCTTGACAAACTTTTATCCTCAATGGAGCTTCGGTGGGAAGAGAAAGAGAAGAAAGACGAGCTTATGAGACAAGAGTTGGAGCATGAAAAGGAAAGACAGAGACAACTAATTCTGGGTGCCATCGAAACAGGACAACCGATTGTACCCCCTTCCTCCTCCTCTTCTTCCTCTTCTTCTCCTGCTTCCTCGATATATAAACTGTTTGCGACTGTGATGCACGAAGTATCGAAGAGTGTGGATTCTGCAAAAGATGATATGTTCAAGGAAGTTGAGAAAGTCCGGGCTGATATTCATGGACATGGTGTCATTGATCAATTATCGATAAAAATAGAACATCTTGAGAAGAAAATGGAGCATGCTGAGAAAAGAGAGAAAGAACTGATTCAGAAAATTGAAGGAGATCGCAAGAAGAGTTTTGATGCTTATAGAGGCAAGATTGTCCACCTTGAACAAAAGCTTGAGAAGGAAAAAGAAGAGAGATCTTCTCTCAAAAAGAGTATTTCGAGTGTCTTGGGCCAGTTTTCTTTGCTGAAACAATCTTTTGAAACCTTCCAGAAGCAAAAAGAAGCCGATCAAAAGAAAGCAGAAGAGAGGAGAAAAGAGGAGAAAGAAAGTGGAAAGAGGCGCCATGCTGAAGAGCCCATGGAGGATATTATTCATCGTCAAATGTCAGAGGTTGAGAGGAGGTTGCGAGTTATGGTCAGTGAAAATGAAAAACAAACCACCGTCCAGTTTCGAAAGTTTAATTTCCATTTAGTTCAGCTACAAAAAGCTATCCAAAAGTGCTCCTCTAGTTTTGAATCCAAGTAATTATTATTTCCCCATCAATATAACATTAACAGAAATGTAGAAGTATTTTCTATACTGTACTATACTGTACTACTATACTATACTGTACTATACTATACTGTACTATACATAATACTGTACTGATTACTGTACTCTACTGAATTTGAACCGGTTTGAATCATAGTTTTTGTCATGTAAATTAGTTAATGATCTCTCTATTTTGTCATAATGGATAATTGTATGTAAAATGCTCGATTTTGCGGACAAACTTTCTATTATGCGTTAGGATTTCATGAAATAGTGCTAAAACAATGATTCCTTTAAATGTTTTCCAAGGTTATACTGTCATTGCCTTGATTAATAAACTCTGGCAACTAACACACAACGAGACAATTATATAGTCTCTTCAATGATAGAAAGTCGAAAAGCTACGATACGAGTTGCTGTACAGTTGATATCTTAAGTAACAGATAAAAAAGTTTATAATATAAACAGCATTAAATAGATTAATAATTCATAACAATCACAAATAGGATAGATTTTACTTTCATTGATGAACCGGTAATTTGCCGTTGCTGAGTCGCCGAAATTTTCAAATTTCAAAAATTGAGTTTGTTTAGGATTCTAAAAGATCTTTGACTTGATTATTTAACATTTGATATGTTATCACATGTTCGTTAGTTTTATTTTTCATTTTGATGCGATTTTGGTTCTTCCAGAACTGTTCTGGCAGAACAACATGTGTATAAATAATTATAAAATAATTATTCTGACTTATATGTAATTGAAAACTTCCTTTTCCTTGCTTTTGATTTAATTCAACAATATTTCAAAACCAGATGACTTCTGAGACTCAACCCCTCTCAATTTTCCTTGAACTTGAGAAGAGAAAATATCCAGAGTATTTCTTCTCAATCCGATGTATCTGTGCTTTATAAGTCGTCTACTCATCGTATTAAGGATATTTTTTCCAAGTACTCTTCCTCAGACTCTGAGATAAAAACCCATCGAGAAATTTTGACTCTTTGTTTCAAATGTTTATCTTTCTTCATAAAACATGAAGCTATTCCCTCTGAATCCCTTGTTTCCGGTGATTCTCACAGTCCTGGTAAAACTGAGAATGTGGAAACCGTTATTCTTGATAATGCAAGTATCAAAGAGTTATTTGATACTTTTCTTGCTAATATGCTTCGTGTAGAGGTTGTATTAAGAAGCTCTGTTCTGTATGGTAAAAGAAGAGTATCTTCTGTTGTCTCACCCTCTGAAACCGAAGCAGTTGAAACTCTTGAAAAAGAAAAGGGCTATTATGGAGTGAACACCATTACAAAGAGTTTGTTTAAGATTGTTTTCGTCTCTTTATCCAATGTACCCTCCCTTGGCCGTGAAATCTTCCCCTTATTCTCTCCACTTCTCTCTGACATTCTTGCTATTGGCCTACGCGATGAATTTGACCTCATTCATCCATCATATTCTTGGAATCATCGAATTTTTTTCTAATATTCAAGATGACTCCATCAAAGATTCCCTTTTATCTCTTCTTCTCCCTCATATTCTGCCTTGGATGAAAAAATATTCAGACAAGCAGTACATGTCTTGGATGTCCATCTTTGAGTTTTTATCTTATGATAAAAATTGTGATCTTCCTCATGAAGGCCGTTGCTCACAACTTTGGTTCCTATTCCATCCTGTCTTGGATATTATCAAGAGTATCTCTTTCGAAGATAGTGTTGACATCTCCATTATGGAACATTCCTTTGAATTCTTTGCCTGTCTCTCCTGTATTTCTGTCCGAGCCGTGCATATTTATGAAAATATAAAGGGTGAACTTCTCGATCGTTGGTTAACCTTTTTACAGGAAAACAAAGAAGATCAGGAACTTCTTTTTGATTATTTTTTTAGCCTTATTTCCATGCTTTCCACAGATCCAGTTCTTATTCCTCTCTTAAAGTCTCCTGAGTTCGAATATTCCCTTAAACTTTGTTCATTTACGGGTTATTTGCACTTTATTCGCAACTGTTATCCTGAGTTTATTAAATGGACTGAATTGATCTCCACTGTAAAGGCCTGTGATGATTCCGAGACCTTATCAAAACTCTACCATGAACATCGAACAGATATTCTCTCAGTTTTTACTGCTCTCAAGTCCCCAACAACGATTCTTGCTCATAAAACGGAACTTGAACTTTGCTTTATTTGCTTGAAATTTCTCGCTGGCCATGATATTGATGGTGATTCCATCTCCCTCTCTTATCCTGATTTCAATGATCTTATTGACACGTTCTTTGTGCATTTATCGAGCGTTGAAAATGTGTTGGAGAAGGTTGTTGATGAAGAGTATTGCTACATACTTTATGTGTGGTATTCACAAGTGGAAATTCCAATTGATCAATTGAATTCCCCGTTTTTTAAAGTGTCTCCAACCCTCCAACGTATTCTGAAAATAAGTATAAAAGAGATTTTGTGTGATGACATTTTGTCATCTTTATTGCTCATCTTTCAGCGATGTTCTGATTCTTCATCTTTGACAGTTAAAGTCGCTTTGTTTGACCTTTTTCAACCATATTTAAAAGATTGGTTGAGAGCTCATAGTTCAAGGAAAGAGATATCTGAATATCTTGGAGATTGGATGACAGTTCTTTCAAATTCCACCTACAATAACGAAATACTTCCTGGACCTCTTCCGAGATCTGAATTATCGCTTTATTCCAGAGCTTGGACAATATTCCAAGACACCATTCTTGACGTTATCAAAACTCAGTTTGTTGGAGAAAAGATTCTTGATAATCGCCATTTTTTTGCCCTTGGCCTTTTAGGCAACTTGAGCTTGGATCCAACTTGTACGGTTCAACTATTTAATTCCATCGAAGATTTTATTGAACCCTGGTTTGAATTGATGATTAGAAAGAAGCATAGAAACGGAATGGACTTTTTGATGGTGATGATTGCTAGATTATCATGCTATACTCCTTCAATCATTCCCCGTCTGGCCAAATTCGACCAATATATGCATTATAAACCAAATATCCCAGACTGGGAATTTGTTTATTCACTTTACATTGAAAAATGTTTCCCTCCCTTAAAAAAATGGACCGAGTTAGCCTTTGAGATCCATGGTACCCCCATCCCTTGGTTTGTATCCACTCTATTCCAAAAACATAAAGAGTCCATTCTCTCAACGTTGCTACAACACCAATCGACAAGTCAAATTATGCAACACAAAAACGAGATAAAATTATGTTTCCAATGTCTCAGTCAGTTTGTTTGCCATGACACTATTGATGGTACGGAAGTGGCTCTCCCCCTATCTGATCTTAATGTTCTCATTAGCACATTCATTGGTCATCTATCAAGAATTACAGAGGTATTAAAAGGAGCTGTTGACGAAGAATATGTTGAAATTTGTCAGAAATATTTCGCTATCTCCGATAATAAGGGTGTAGATTCCTTATTTCCCAAGGTTGTCCCTATTTTACAACAGATTCTAGAGGGGGAAATGGACGAAGACTTCAACGCTAGTCTTATTTCCAACTTATTGCTGTGTTTCCGCGAAGTATCGAAATCGCCCTCTTTGGACACTCGATCTGATCTTATTACTGTTGTAAAACACGCCACAGATTGGATAAGCAAGTTCTCGATTGGTCACAGTGATTGGATGTATATCTTGTCACATGCAACATTTGATAATAGTCATCAAGAACCCACTGTATCGATTTGTGCTGAAGCTTGGTCCCTCTTTCCAGCTGTTCTTGAAATTGTTCAGGAGGAATTTGTCGGAGAGGATATTACAGAAGAAAACAATATTGAAGTTTTGCGATTTTTCAGTAATTTGTGCTGTGATCCAACTCACGCTCTTGAAGTTTACGCCGGGGTTAAAGACTTCCTCAGTGGATGGTTTGTATTGTTCAAAGATAAACAGTTTACCCATGGTATTTTGGCTTGGGCTAATCTCATTTCTATGCTTTCCACTTGTCCTTCCCTTGTTCCTAATTTGTCCCCAAAATTTGACTCGGAAATGGAATATAGACACAAAAATGGTCCCATGAATGCTGATTATACACGATTTATGTCCAATTGTCGCTCTTCTGTCAGTACTGTATCTTCGAAAACTATCTCGACGGTCCCTTCGATCATTGAAATATTGAGTGAATTACCAAGGAAAATTCAATCATGCTCAAATTCTTTGTCTGTTTCAAATTTGTATCACGAATCTCGAAAATTTCTTCTCTCTGTTTTTCTTGATTCACCAACTAACGATCTGATTGAGAAGAATTTGCCAAAGATTCTCCAAGTTTCTCAATGTTTAAATCTATTTGCTATTTCTGGGAAGAATCAATATTTTTCCATGGTCAATCTCATTAATCTTGTTGGTATTTTTGTTCCACACATGTCCAGAGTTGTTAACTTAAATGATAGTATTGATAAAGAATATTGTTGGATTTGTATGAATTATTCTTCCAAATTCGAGAAGTCTGACCAGAGTCCTCAAATTAGTGAACTCTTACCCAAAATTTCCTCAGCTTTGGATCATATTCTTCTGAGGGGAGAAAAAGCGCTATTGCCAGCAAATACTGCAATTCCTTTGTTACATACACTTAAGAACATCTCTAACATCAATAGTTCTTCCATTCGACGCTCCATTTTCACGCTGGCCAAACCTCATATTTCAAAATGGTTAAATAGTCATAGGGAATTAACTGCTGATTGGTTTTATTTTCTCGCTAAGGTAACATCATCTGGAGAAATGGATGCTCCAAACAAAGATATTTGCGCTGAAGCTTGGGATGTCTTTCGCCCTATTCTCGATGTTGTGTGGAAAGCTTATGTTGGAGATCAAATTTTTGAGAGTGATATTTCCTTTTTTGTTATCCGATTCTTCTCCAATTTGTGTTGTAATGCCACTCATACTGTTGAAATCCATGAAAATATCAAATATC
The DNA here is from genome assembly GCA_024181965.1 of Aduncisulcus paluster. Classification (NCBI taxonomy): domain Eukaryota; phylum Fornicata; genus Aduncisulcus; species Aduncisulcus paluster. The sequence goes on from BQXS01010902.1 coordinate 6,317, forward strand.
TTCTCAGTGGTTGGTTTGAAGCCATTAAGAAAGCGCATCAAAGAGAACCTTGTCAATTCTGGTCCAGGTTGATTTCAATGCTTGTAACTGTTCCATCTCTTGTTTCCCAGTTATCCCCTAAATTTGACGAAGATATTAAATGGTGCCATGGAAATGGGATGATGATGAGTGAAGATTATTCGAGATATTTGAGTTGTTGCGGTAGTTCTGTTAAATCATGGTTCGATTTATGTTCTTCAATCAACAAATGTCCTGATTCCGAATCTACTTCGAAACTCTACCTGAAACATCGCCCAGCCTTGTTTTCATCCTTGGTTAAATTCCAATCAAAAAGTCAAATAGAGGAGCATAAACGTGAAATTATTCTATGTTGTCAGTGCTTGAAGTGGTTTGTTAGGCACACCTCCTTCAGTGGTGAAGTTTTCCTTCCCCTTTCTGAGCTTAATGATCTTTTCAGTGTTTTCATTGATCATTTATCCAGAATAGAGGAGGTATTGGGCGGAGAAATTGGCGACGAGTTTTGTTCAATTTGCATGTTTTACGCTTATATTACCCATAATTATGCAGCAGTTTTCAGCAGAACATCTCCCGCATTGAAAAGAATTTTGGAAAGGGGAAGTAAGCAAAGGTTGGAAGGTAAGTACTATATTTTGTTCATTAAAATCCTTGATTTAATATCTCGTTCGCCAATCATTTCTGTTAGATCAGCTCTCCTCTCTCTCATCAAACCATACCTCAAGGATTGGTTGAGAATTTATAAAAACAGTGATTGTTATGGAGATTGGATGTGTATTGTGTCCCATATCACAAGAGCAGATAAAGAAGAAATACCTAACAAGGCCTTATGTGCCGAAGCGTGGCCTCTCTTCCGTCCTATCCTTGCTCTTGTCCAAAGAGAGTTTGTTGGAGAGAGGATTGTTTTGGGTCAGTATTTTTATGTTTTACGATTCTTCTCCAATTTGTGTTGTGATGCAGCGCATGCCCTTACAATTCATAACAATGTGAAGGATTTATTAAGTGATTGGGTTAAAGCTATCCATGATGTGAAACACACTCAAGCGAACCAATATTTGGTTGAACTTACCTCAATGTTGGCCACGGTTCCATTCCTAATCACCCTCCTCTCTCCCAAAACAACTGAAAAGGAATAACCCTGGTTTTATTTGTTTTGTTTTTTTTACTTTCAAGAATAGATCTCTTTTTCTGATAAGATCTATGAATTTGTATTTTTGTTTGTTTTTTTTGGATAATAGAAAATTGTTATTGCTCAGGTGTGCGATTAGTTGTTACTTGTTGTTTCTGATCATATTTGCTGTCATATCCAATTCTATTGGACTAAGTCCACTGGACTTTCTTGTCCAATTCTGATTGGCAATGCCAATGCATGATTATGATATTTGGAATTTGAAGTCAGATGAATTGTTTGATATCGTCAAATCATGGTTCAAGTGAAAATAAAATGGAATTTAATTAACTATATCATAGAATCACTCTTTATAATCTCTAAATACACCTTCAATATGAGCCAAAAGTCTATCTCTTTCTTTATCTTCTCGCTTTTGACGTAAATCGGATTTCTTTTCCCTCCATTCAGCCTCTGACATCAGAACACGAATTCCATAGAGACATGGATGAAGTCCATCTCCTCTTTTTCTCCCCTCAATCTCAAATTTTACAACATTTTCGAGATCAACAGGTAAAAAAAACCATTCAAATTTATCCACATGATGGAAAAGGTGATATTCCTTCTGTGATATTTGTTCATCGATGTGAGTGAAATTAATAATCATATTTTCGGGGATTGAATCAATGTGGGTACAAACATAAATCCCGGAAATAGAGCTTGGAGATATAATAGGGAGAGTTATAAGAGAATAACATACAGCTCCTTTACCCTTAAGCATTGAATGAATAAAAAATGTTGATAACTTTTCACGATACAAAACTATGGACTTTTTTACGTCTATTTTTACAATTTTAGGATCATCAAGGGTGAAAGGAGGATGACATCCTAGAGGCTCAGTACCTGGTAAATATTTCCAGGGACTGCATCCTTTCTTAATAAAAGTTGCTTGAATATTCATCTAGAGAAACATTGATGTTATAGAAATTTGGAACCGTGCCGAAAAAAGAAAAAAGATGTTAATTTTTGATACTCAAAGATAATTATGACATCATTGATTATTTCATACCATAACAAGATATTAATGTCAATAAGAACCAATTTTTTTTTTCATTATTCAGATAGCAGACTTCTACTGTTTTGTTTGCAGATCAACTTAAATTACGAGATTTATTAGCCTCAAATTGTCGAATTCAGACAAGTATTTGCAAATATGTCTCAAAAATTTACTTGTTTTTTTTCGATTTTAGACGTATTCAAAGTTTCTTGACTCCATTGAGACCCAGTCAAACATTCTAATAAGACCCTAAAGGAACAGATTGCATTGATTCTGTTTAGAAGTTTTTGTGGCAATATTCTAATATTTTTGTCAAATACTTCGAGAAATACATCATGTGCAGAATCTGGATTTTAAATCCAGGATTTATTAATAAGGCCCATACTAATTTCTCGCGTTTACCAAGTAAGAAAACTCTAAAAATGATCAAAAATTTATACTCACAAATGATAAGTTTGAAACTAGCACTTTTATTAATTGAAAAATCGGCAAAAAAAAAGTGATTGATAAAAAATATTTTGATGGTTGATTTTCATTTAAGAGATATTTCAGCGAATAAATATTATATAAATATTATATTTAAAATATATAATTTTGATAGCGAGGGTTGAATTGTAAAATATTTTACAGAGAATCGACATAGATTGATATGAGTGTGAGATAAAAAGAATTCAAATTGATTTTTTGTTCTTCCATTTAATTGTTCATGATATATTTTCATATCATTTCACGCTTTTTACATCCAATACAGACCATTTTACATTTCCTTTTCTCTTCCTCTTCCTTCATCAACAAATCATTGACTCGTTGTTTGGATTTTCTGCTCGTGTACATGAAAATGATAAGCAAATCAATTCCAACCACAACCACAACAAATAGAATAAGCGTTGAATATGTTTGACCACAGTTATTCTCCCTAACATCACCACACCAACCAAGAGCTTTGTCAACACCACAAGCTGTGGCCAACTCACAGATGGATCCCTGCAAGTTGTGGGCACTGAATGGACAATCAAAATGATGGATGCTCATAACATCTTGAATGCCATAAGAATCTATCCATCGGATAGCATCATAGAGTGGAACCACAGCGAGAACATTCTTCCATAGCGTATTATGATCAACATCAAACTTCCGAGAATTCAAATGCTGGCCAGGTTGAGAGAAAGTTACACTCCTGATATCTTGAGCAGCAGCAACCAAGGAAGCAATAAAGCCACCGAGACTGTGTCCAACAACAATAACTTCTTCATCAGGACGCTGTTCTTTCACATATTGGACATATCTCTCTGTTTCTGCCTGATATATGCCACCATAACGTTGTCCAGACAAGATATACTGAAGGAACCCTTCAATTTGGAAAGAAAATGCTCCAAAGTTTCTGTTCAGATCACGTGTCATGGGAGCAAATGGAACAAATGCATTGTATATCAAACAATCAAAGAATATGATGACATCTTCAAATACATCCATCATATTCCAGGTCCCTCGAACAGAAACGACCGAAAGGTTGCGATCTGGGAAGTGGAAATCCATCAAATATGCGATCTCAGGCTGAATATCACTGGGAACAGATTCATCAGTGCTGGGTTCAGTGAGAATTACATTCTCCGTTGAGAAGTATGAGTCTGTGATGGCCGTTGCATTCTGCATTGTCCGATAAGGTATCTCAGACAGCACAGCATAATCAACAATATTCAGCCAATCTGTGTTCTCCCCTGGGAGTGTAACGGTGCATGTCGTATAATCATGATCTCCGTAACTCGAGGTGCTATAAGATCCATCAAGAGCAGAGAGATACGCAGATGAAGTAGATTTTATGGAACTTGATGAGGAAGTGTTCAAGGATTCAGAATGAACAGATTTTCTTGAACAACACAAGTTAACCTGCTCAAAGAGATAATCGTGTGCAGCCTTGACTTCACCGACAATGAGGAAATCTTTAGCCACAAATATGTTCTCTTCTTGGAGAGAATTCCCATCAATCCTTCTGTTCCCACTTCCTTGTAACAATTCTTCCTTCATTTCCCATACAATATCTGTTATTCTCTCTAGCATCCTTTCTCTCTGGCGTTTTGTAGTGCCCGTAGTGTGAGTGAAAGTGTGGATAAGTGTATGTAAGCTTTCCACATGCGTGTGGGGAATGGGAAGAGAGAGATCAAGGGAAGGAGACGAATGATGAAGACCATCGTATGCATAAGAAGAAGACGATGAAGAGAATGAGGAATGGTCTATATTTGTCGAGTGAGAAGAATATGTGTGTTCAGAATCACACAAAGGACAGTCAAGAGAGGGTGAACTGTGACTGTTGAATGAGAATAGAGAGGATGCAATAGCTGAGGATGAATCTGTTCTATCGGCTTTGGCAGCCTGCATAGCAAGCAAAAATATACTACAAGTGAATAACAGGCCCACCAATGAACACACGACAAGCATAACTGCACTAACGAAGGCATTAATAGAAGGGTGCATCGCCAGAAGCTCTTCAAGAGGATTACCAAGCTGTTCGGCAGTTTCTTTGAATGTCTGGAGAGTATTGAAAGAGAGAACCCCCGAACTTAATGATCCAGGCTCAACCTTCGATGTATTGGAGCTTTCTCCACTGAGAGTACTGGAATCTGAAGGAGAACTATGCAAGACAGCATCACGTTTAGTTGTATTCTCAACAGCAAGAGATACAGTAGTCTTCTTACCAACAGTTTCTTCAATAACCATATCCATACCAGACTTATCTTGACTTCCAGCTTCCAAATGGCCAGAGGAAGGTCTTGGAGGCAATCTCCCATCCTTCCCGTCTGGAATACCAGGTCCATAGGTAACATGAAAGGAAGATGAAGAGAAGAGAGGAGAATTGGAACCTTCAGCAGACGATGAAGAAGAGATAGAGCTCCTCTGACTCACAGACCCAGTTTCAGATGATCTTCTAGCTGTGTCGGCAACAATACCAACATCTTCATCAGGCTTGTCAGCTGTGACAGGCTGTGATGCAACCTCGACACCAACCTCGAATACCACTTCTTGCTGTTGTTTTTCAGCTGTCTCATCAGTTGGAACCAGACTCAGAGGTTTCAAACTCATCGGAAGTGCTCGAGGAAGATGGCGACGAATAGAATCCATAGGATCACTCTCTTTCTCGGAAGAATCATGAGTTTCACCAGGGATATCCTCAATATCATCCCGAGTGGCACTGAGAGTTGCCAGGGAAGAATGCTGTGATATTGACATGAGTTTCTTACGAAGAGCAATTTCTCCACTGGAATCTCTGGATTTTGTCAACTCTGGACGCTCTAAACGCATCTTATTGACATCGATAGCATCGTATATATGACCTTTAACAAGTTCTCGTCGATTGCGCCTCTCCACTGTCCTCCTGTACCGTTCCATCTCTCCTTCTTCTCCCCAGAGGAATTCTTCACTGTCACACATCACGCAACCACACACACAATCACAACCGGTATTTTCCCGGCCACAGGCGACGTGTGGAGGAACAGATCCTACGGCAACAGGTCTGATTCTAAATGGCTTAAAAGATGCAGAAATGAGGAAAATAATGGAAATCCAGATAAACATGAGTAATATAGACATTCCTACCTGGAAGGGAGTCTTAGTTTCTCTACTATCAGGATCACGAAGGAGGAATATAGAACCTATGATATACATCAAAAAGGTCAAGAAATAAGCAGCTATAAAGACGATAAAGGGAGTCGAACGGTATTTGAAGATAGCTTTAATAACTATAGATAGTCTTGATCCGCAAGAATTACTGGAAGAAACGGGAGAGAAGTCATCGACAGTATTCTCGGCAGAAGCAGTCTGATTTCCATCATCAGTGCTACAAGGCTCAGTTCCACAGATATAGGAACACTTCGGGGAACGTGGAGCAGATTCCTGAGCATCAGCAGGAATAATCGTGCTATCCGTGTCTCCAGCTGGAAGAGGAGCAGCTGTTGACTTCTTTGAGAACCACTTCACACTATTTCTAGAACTAGATGGAGCGCTCTTGCGGTTTTCGGCAAACTTCCTCCTCATTTTGATCCACCAACCCTCTCTTTTCTTCACGCTTTCATCGCCAAATTCAACTCCCTTTGAAACCAATTTAATACGTTTCACAGAGAATTCGATACATCTACCATACAGAACAACCATACTAATTAGACAGCAAACAGTAAAAGATAGTGAGATCATGATGGCAAGAGGTTTAGTGGTGTCCGTATGTTCATTTCCATAGTTTGAAATGATGAAAAACAATCCAAAAAACAGACTGGCGAGGAACAAACAAAATTCTCCAGCAATAGCACGAAGAGAAACAATTGCAAGGCGACAACGCCAACAAAATGTATAAACATAAACGAGCATCGCATAAGAAACATAATAAAATAGAGTAATGCACGTAAATACAACGGCAGGCACATTCAAAAAGTATGATAGAGCATTTTGGATAAAAACGATGGAAAACAAGGGAGATGTAATAATACTAAGGAGTAATAACATTAATAAGAATCCTGAAGTAATATATATCCATTGAAACATAAATATAAGAGCTTTGATGAGTGTAAACGACATTTCCGTCCCTCTCTGATGTTGAACCTGACGAATTTGAGATGGAGTGTAAGTTTTAAGCCAAAGCTTTTTAAACTTTTTCATTTGTTGCTCTTCATCCCACTCAAATATGCTGTTCATTGTATAAGTTATCAAAAACGTTGCTGAAGATCGAATCTATCCCCAACGTGAATCACATTGCCAATTTGGCGATTGAAAAGCTTTTTTATATAATTAGGGCATCGATTTTGTTTTTGGATTTTTGAATTAGATTCAATATTCATCTAGTTCGGTATTTCAAGGTGATATTATCTTAACTTCCAAACAAGTATGAATACATTGATATACAACATAATTTTGGAATTTATTTTAACTTTTATTATTCCCTACATCATTTTTAAATTCCTAGCACATCCTAAAACAATTTTGGATTTCGGACATCATTTTGCACAACAATGTTGGATGAATCAAAGAAGTTACTTACGAGAATCGACGATTTAAGAGAACTAGACATTCAAATTCTCGCAACAAAACAAATTTATACCTTTATTGAAGGATTTATCAATGCCAGAAAGAAAATTGAACATATCAGATTGAGTATAAATATTTCAAGGAATTTATCAAAGAAAACAATTAAACTCTTTTGTCAAGCTGCCTTTGAAATCAAATCTATTTTGTCATCTCTATCTTTTGATATTGTGACTGTTTGTAGTCCTCGATTGGTTGAAAAGACCGATGCCATTGTCTCAAGCTTTATCCAATATGCCCTTAAAACAATTTCTTTTATTAGTTCCAAATTTGGATCCATATTCCCTCCCGATTTTGTGTTTTGTTCAGCCCTCTTATCCCCTTTATGTAAGGATATTTTAGAAGTCTATTACCTTCTAGTCGAGTGTTCTAATATTCTTAAGGCCCCTAAAACTTTTGTTGCCCACTCATTTTGTGAGTTGTTAAAGATTAAAATTCTTGGTGATGCTTTTAGCAGCACAGCTGGTGATATTGGTTCAATTAAATGGTTTATTCATAGCATGGATGTTATTAAACGTGGCTATTATGAATTATGCTCTTATCTTACCTCAGCTACTTTTTCAGCTACTTCCTGTCCAATTGAATGGATTCACCACTTTTGTTGGAGCATAAAAGAGATTATCAAGGACATTGTGTGTATTCAGTTCGCCGTTAATATGTGTTTCCTTCTTCTTCCTGAAAGTCATGCTATGTATTATTCGAAACGCCATTTCCCCCAGTTCCATCGCCTTTTATACAGAGGCAACAATTATTCCTCATCCCCTTCTTCCTCTAGAAGTCCTTCTTCAAAATCTAGTGTACCCCAAGATGATAGTGTGACCCAATTACATCTCTCTGACCGTCGACTATATATGGGACTCCCTCAGACCGGTTTACGTGCTCATCTTCTTAAAATATTCCAAGAACAGACCCCTGATCTAGCAGATACCTCATTAATAGCGACAGTACCTTCTCCCTTCGCTTCAGAAGCTCCTGTTGCTTCCTTATCGACGGTTAAAGATGCCCGTGATCCAGATTCAATGTATCAAACAACAGATTCAGAGAAAGATCAGGA
>BQXS01010918.1:10060-21188 GCA_024181965.1 Aduncisulcus paluster
CTTCTAATTTCCTCCAAATAGATCTTAAGACTTAAGATATTATCTTGGTAATATTTACTCATTGAAGGTATTTCCAGACTTCTTCGGCACCTCTTCTAGCATACATAACCTCTGGATCGTGATCATCCATCTTTCTGAGTGTCTTCACCAAACGTTCGAGGCAACTCATATCCAATCCAGCTTTTACGACAGTCTGAAGTAATTCTCTGTTTCCTGCGACAAGACATCCAATTCCTCCCACAGCACAACACACTGTTTGATAAACATTTGGAGCTGATCTGCTCAGTTCTTCAGTAGATATGATGGCACAACCATGGTCAACGTACATCTCGATCTGGTGGGCACGGAAAGGACTTCTTTTGAAACTCCTGCACAAAGCCTGACAGAACCACCAAGCAATACCCATATCTTCCGGATCTACCATCTCTCCACCCTTCATAAAGTATTCCATTGGACGAATGAGATCAACAACCATGGACTGAACGGCAACAGACTCAGGGAAGGCAATAACAAGCTCTCCAACAAGACGGAGCATGTCACACGAGAGCATATTATATGGGCTTGAGCAGATACTCGACAAGAGCTCAGAGATCTGGGGGAAAGAGAAGAGTTTGAGAATTTCGTCATGCATGGTTTCTGAGGACCCTTCTAATGTTGTGGTTTTATCAGAAGCACAGCTAGCCAAAATCTGTTCCATCTGTCCAAGATAGAGCTTCAAGAACCCAACTTCTTGCTGCTCTGTGCTCACCATATCTTGATCTTCGCCCAATATACCTTGCCCGTCCCCTTTCTCGATCTCTCCTGTAAACACTTTCCATTCGTGTGAAACAAGCTCCAGTAAACGCATAAGGAGAAGTTTTATGTTCTTCACTGACGACTTGACCGTTGTCAATATTTTTTGAGTGGCTTCAGTGATATAGTGAAACAGCATCTGTAGAACAGGGATGAGAGAGAGGGGGATCTTTTGGAATATAGCAAAGAATAGAGAGGAAAGGCTTGGCAAGGATGCACATGATACCGAGGGAGTGGGCAAGATTCCAGTATGTTTGAGACCTTCAAAGGCCTTGTCAGCCAACCAAAGCTCTTCCACCTTCTTCACGGCTTCCCCATTGTGTTTGCACATAACAACGACGAGATCACATATTCCCTCCATGGCACAAGTATCATACTCTCTGATGCACTCACACACAGAGCAGTAAATGGGAAGGATGTACATGTCTGAGTGTTCGTGGGGAACTGTCTCGAGAGTGACACAGAGACAAGTCGTGACAGCACGGCGCACTATCTGACGCTTTGAGGAAAGAAGAGGGAGACAAACAGAGAAAAGCTTCTTGAGAGCAGAATCAAGCTTAGCAGAGGCAAGAATGGACTCACTCAGGATTCCCACACACCAGAGACAGGACACACGCATTTGTTCAGGTAGATGAGGATTGGCACATGCTGGGAGAAGAATATCCCAGAGCTGGTCTGCGTTCTTGGCAAGAATATCGATACTATTCTTGGCAACGACTCCGATCATAATAATGGCGGTTTCCTGTGATAACATTGAGCTTGATTTAAGATACTTTCCAATTTCTGCCAAAAATAATTCACACAAATCACTGTTCGGGAATTCAGCAGTCAAAGCTTCAGCGGTAACACACACAGCACGACGTACAGTAGCTTCACCACTCGAAGTAGCCATGAAATCATCAGCAGAATTCTGGCATTCAGATATAAGTTTAGCTATCAAATTGAGCTTTCTGTTGCATTGTACGAGACTGTCCTCATCACGATTCTTAATAGCCGTCTCCCTAGCCTCTTGAACCTGGCTCCAAAGTTCCACAAATTGGATGAAAGGTTTAGTGGCATCTGAGGAAGTATCCTTATCGAGGGACGATTGAGACATGTACTTGTGACATGCTAAAATCATGGCTGGGACAAGATCATCCTGGAAATGTTGAACAACCATCATCAATTCCCTTGTAAGAGCAATGTTATGCCACATAGAAAGAAATTTAGACACAATGGGAGATGTAAGAGCACCAAGTTCCATGGAATCTTGCTTCTTTTCGAGCTCAGCGAGAGCATCTTTATCACCTCCTTTCTTCATGAGTTCAATCTCTCCATCCAGACGCTGGAATTCACCCATGAGGGATATACAACGTATTGAGAATTCACAGAGAGGCTTGATTGTTGCACTCATGGAGTGTGGAGAAGTGTAGAGGATCGCATTGATGGTATCCACACATATGGACAGTAGGACAGAAGATTCACGGTTGTGCATCACACGCATGGCTGTAATAGGCAAGTAATAGTCAAAAAGAGATGTGATACATGAAGAATCTTGAATAATAAATGGGAGTAAGGATTTCATTAAATTTACGATAGTGGATTCTTTTAAGGAATCAGGGCATTGGAACAGATCAGAAGGAGGGTCGTAAGGAGAGAATTTGGGAGCAGGACCTGAACAATGACTTCCTGTGATATAGTATACAATCATTTTGAGAATGTCAGATAATTTGCTATACGATGCAATAATAGAGTAAGCATCTTCTCCGACTTTGAGAATAAGATCAGCAAATGCATCTATTTGTTTGTCTTCAACTAATTTCTTAACAATTAACTCAAACATTGGGAACTTGGCAGAGAGGATGTCACAACCTTCTTGATTTGGAAGTTCAGCAATTTGACGAGCCAAAGCAGTTGTTGCTAATGTATAAAGAGCTCTTTCTGGAGTTTTAAGAGTAATAATAACAGAATTAGTCACAAATTCAGAAGCAGCCGATGAGAGAGAGATAATACTTGATTGTGGAGAATTCTTGAGTAAAACACCTGCATGGCGCCTAAGATTAAGAGGATATTGTGGAGATGCAAAAAATAAGGCTGCATAAGCTGGAAAATCATCAAGTTTAGATCGTAAGAACTTTTCTTGCTTGTAAACCTCCCTATGATCGGCAGTTGATGAAGCATTGCAACAACCTGTGAGTAATCTATGTACAGCTTCTTGCTTTTCAACCTCTGGCTTCCACTACGGATGATTGTGAGATGAAAGACAGAAAATATTGTAAGAAGGATGTAAAATTTAATGAATATTATCATAACACACATTAAAAACGAAAAACCGGTATAAAACACATACACTATCCATTCTATCACCAAGAAGAGACTGAGTTTTTGATTATGCGAATTAATGCTGTTTTCCCTAATAACTTTGTCAATAACAAGTTTAATATTACGAGATTAAATTGAATTCTCAATGATAAAATAAATCATGTGAAGGAGTTAGCCTCCGGAACAAAGAATATTTTGAATTCTTTGTGAACAAGTGATGTCAATAATTTACGAGAAATATTTTACTACATTGAATTTATAATGGAATTGGACTTTCTATATTCCTCTCAGTTTAAAATATAAGATTTTACAAATCTGGGCTGTTTTTCGACATATTTTGTACACAAATGGACGAACCAATTGGAACTGAAACTGTTGAAGACCAAAAGAGATGGGTTGCTGAGAGCATGCAGAAGGTCAAACAAGCTCATTATCGTATGAGAGAAGAAATTTCCCGTAAGAATCTTCCTGGAGTTTTGAAGGAAGCTGCCAACATGCTTTCTGAGCTTAAAACATCCTTATTATCCCCTATTCACTATTATGAACTCTTCAATTTAGTTTTTGATCATATGCAAGAGGTTTATATCTTCTTGCGTGGTATTCCTGGAGATGGCCGTGTTAAGCGTCAAATCTATGAGCTCGTCCAACGTGCTGCTAGTCTTATCCCCCGTTTGTATCTCCTCATTGTTGCTGGTGTCGTTCTTATCGAGACAGATTCCGTTCCCAAAGTTGAGGTCTTAACTGACATTATTGACATGATGAAGGGTGTTCAAAATCCTATTCGTGGTCTTTTCCTTAGGGAATTCTTCAACAGAATGGTGAAGCGTGTTCTTCCCGATGCCCCAGCCAAGCCTGTCACCGAGGAGCCCAAAGAAGCCGAAGAAGAATCCCAAGAGATTGAAGGAACCATCGAAGACAGTATTAGAATCGTGTTGAGGAACTTTATTGAAATGAACAAACTTTGGGTTCGTCTCCAGTATGCTCAGGCCTTCACTTTGATTGATAAGAAGAAATGTGAGAATGAGCGTAATCAACTCCGTCAATTGGTTGGAACCAACATTATCAGATTGTCTCAGTTTGAAAACATCAACCCTGAGATCTATGCCTTCTCCGTTCTGCCCGTTCTCCTTAACCAGATCGAGAAGTGTGGGGATCGTATTGCCCAACAGTATCTTCTCGATAGTATCATCCATGCCTTCCCTGACCAGTTCCATTTCTTGACTGTTGACACTCTCTTTGGTGTCTTGTCCAAGTTGAAACCTGGCGTTGTCATTTCTGACATCCTTGTTGGTCTTCTTCAGCGTTTTGTGACCTTCTTGAACAACGAGGACACTTACCCCGAAGGTGTTCGCCTTTGCTCCCTTTTGATTACCAACAGTGGTCTTGTTGGCCGTGTCAAGAAACAGTTTGAAGAGCGTAAGCTCATGGCAAGCCAACAAGGCAAAGAGTTCGCCGAGGACGAGTCTACCTTGTTATCCAAATACAACCCCGAGCACCCCTGCTTTGTCTTCCATGTCATTAGTTTTTATGTGAGTGATGTTCTCTCCTCATTCAACTCTAAGCCTCAACCCCTCTCTATAACCTCCACTTTGAAGATATTTATTGCTCTCCTTGCTTTTGCTAGTAATGTCACCCATTTCAACGATGACACTCTGATTGACGACATTTTCACTGATATTGTTGGCGTTTTCCACTGCAACCACATTGAGAGCGTGTGTGAGAAAGAAGAACTCACTCTCTTGCGTACTTTGTTGACTACTCCTTTGAAGGTCCCTTCTCATATCTTCACTGTGCTTGCCATGAGGAGTTTCACTGAGCTTGCTGGATTCCTCTCCGGTCGTGCCAGGAAGGACCTTGCCCTTGAAATTGCCAAGACTCTTATTGACTGTGGTTCTGAAAACATTGACACTATCGAGAAGGTTGATAACTTGTTAACCTTCTTGAGCCCTGTCCTAATTGGAAAGACAGTGACGGTCGAAGAAATTGATGAAAGAGATGTCCAGAGCATCGCCTCTGGTGTCGATGCTGTCGTTGTTGAGGAATCTGATGAACAACTTGACACTGAGCTCTCTCTCGTTGCTCGTTGTGTTCACCTTGTCCACACAGAGGATCCAAATATTCTCTATGGAATCTTGAACGCCATGAAGCGTCACTACGAGCGTGGAGGACCTCAGCGTACCCCTTATACATTACCTCCCCTCCTTTTCGCTATTCTCCGTCACACTGCCTGTCAGGAAAAAGGAGGCGACGATCACAGTGCTTGGACAACCCAGATGCTTGAACTCGCTGACCAGGTTATTATATTGTACGGATATGTTGCTCCTCGTCGTAGCTTGCGTCTCTTCCTCGAGTGTGCCCGTGTTGCCGATTCCTGTCCCGATCAGACCAAGATGACATACCACTTCCTAACCAACGCTTTCATTTCATTCGAAGACCACATTGTAGAGAGCAAGAGTCAGCTTGAATCCCTCTATTGTATGATTGGAACCATATTCTCGCTCACACACATGCCCCTAGAAGACTACCTCACTGCTTCCAAGCGTGTCTGCATGCTATCCCTCTCTCTGATGCGTAAGAGTGACCAATGCAAGGCTCTCTGCCGTTCATTCCATTTGTTCTACAATGCCGGAAGTTTGATAACAAAGGGATTCCCTGATGAGAAAGAAGAATTCCAGGGTAAGGTTGAGAACAAAGGAGGTCAGTGCAAGGACGTTGAGAAACTTCTCAAATGGATCAAAAAGACTGCTGAGGTTGCCATGTATGAAAGATCAAAGCGTTTGTGTGCCTACCAGATTCTCTGTGTTGTTAACCAATGTATTTCGGTATGCAAGCGTATCGAGCGTGTTGAAGGTCGTAGTGACAATTATTCAGCTGTTGTCACCGAGGTTACCCGCCTCATGGAAGAGGCTTCCCGTGCCTCAGCTGTAGCTTCTCACGATAGACCTCAACTCAAGGGTATTGTTGATGCTGATCCCACTGTTGAGGAACTCTCATACTTCATCCGTTCTTGTGAGGAAGAGAAGAACAAATTGACCGCGGAAAAGACCGAAGAGAAGGTGGAAGAGAAGGTGGAAGAGGAGGTGGAAGAGAAGGTCGAAGAACCAGTTGAAAAGGTTGAGGAAGATTTGAAGGAGGAAGAATAAGCTCATTCATTTCGAATATTGGAAGATCCATTTCCAAAAAGTTACTCCGTTTAAACCTCGTTAAAATAAATTTTTATTGTGTTTAATAGATTTTTATTATAATTTATTAAAGTATTATGTGGCCACTATATCAATATTATCTTATTTCATGAGATATATTTTTCTTCATGATCCAATCCAAAATAAACATATTTTAGTTGAAGAAAGTATTTAACATGAACAATAAAATTGATTGTGTATGTTTTTTTATGATTACATGAACAGAATAACAGAATAACACCGACTGCAAAAAATTCTTTTCCATTTTGTTTCGAATCACCTGGTTGGTTTTATTTTCTTGTAAAATTAATCAATTTTAATGATAATACTTACTATTCCGTAATATCATTTTTCCATATTAGTGCATATTAAGTGTGACCATGATGACACGGGATGCTACTATACTATCAAAGGGATGCACAGCAGAAACCCAATCTTTTCTTAAGGATTACTGTAATTTACCTCACATAATTGCTGTATTATACTATACTATTCCGAAAGTTGGCTAATCACTTGCGTGAATGATATTAATGCTTTATTTTTTGTTAAAAATTACTCCTAATATATATTTTAGTAGATTTTAAGATAATTCTCATTATTTTTTTTTTATTTTATCCGGCCAATAATTATAAATAGTTACTCCGTTTTTTTAAAATAGTTACTCCGGTTCAATCAATCCTTTTATTAAATTAGTTTCTATTTTGGAATATAAAACGTGAGAATACAGTACAATATAGATTTATACTGTTCATTTAATATATCTTCCGTTGAGCTGATATCTTGATTTTCTCTTAAAATAAGACTAATTGTGGCAAAATCAACAATATATTTTTATTGAATGCCATATTGTTGCAAATTCCACAAGTATTTTCTGATTTAAGACAATCAAGTTTTGACCGGAGTAACTTTGTATTTACTCCTAAAAAGAGAATATATCATTCAATTAATTTTACTAAAATTAGCAAAAATGACAAGAGAAATCTTGTCAAGAAAGTAGAAAGTTTCTATCCAAAGAAGTGGAACTTCCATTGAGGCTCTCCGAGGATAGCAGATATACGAATAGTAGTAATTATTGTCAAAACTTTTGACTCAAAAGGATAAAAATAAAAAGCAATAACATTAAAAAAAATAAAGCATTCAACGTAAGAATCAAAACTTGTAAGCATGCCAGACACTCTCTTCCTTGTGAGATAAGGAAGATAACACAGAAAAATTTGAAAATTGATTGCAAATATGAAGAAATAATAATAATAAAAAAAAAAAATTCAATAGAAAAACTAAAAAAAAAAATTCAGGACAAAATAAAAAATACAGATCAGAAATTCCGAAATTTTAGAAAATATCATTAGTCTTCTTCATCCTCTTCTTCGTCCTCTTCAATTGTGACCTCCAATCTTCCCTTGTTGATAACATCGAGCACTTCAGGGTTAGCAACTCCACTCATGTCTCCCCATTGTTCCTTGGGCTTACCATCAGCAATGGCTCGAAGAATTCTCCTCATCATCTTCCCACTGAGAGTCTTTGGAAGGGCATCGACCCATTGGATGAGGGAAGGCTTGGCAAGCTCTCCAATCTTCTTCACAAGCATCCCATAAAAGTCCTTCTTGAACTTCTCCAGCATAGCAGGGGTGACTTTGGCACTCACTTGAGGGAACAGACGGACAAAGAGATACAGACCTCTTCCCATGATAGGGTGTGGACAGCCGACAGCAGCTACTTCAGCAACAGCAGGGTGCATGGAGATACAACTTTCAACCTCACCTGTCCCAATACGATGGGCATACCCTGTCTTAATAACATCATCGACACGACCAATCACTGTGTACAGGCCATCCTCGTCACGCCTTGCAACATCTCCAGTACAGACATACCCGGGATATGGGTCAAAATAAGTCTTCTTGAACTTCTCCAGCATAGCAGGGGTGACTTTGGCACTCACTTGAGGGAACAGACGGACAAAGAGATACAGACCTCTTCCCATGATAGGGTGTGGACAGCCGACAGCAGCTACTTCAGCAACAGCAGGGTGCATGGAGATACAACTTTCAACCTCACCTGTCCCAATACGATGGGCATACCCTGTCTTAATAACATCATCGACACGACCAATCACTGTGTACAGGCCATCCTCGTCACGCCTTGCAACATCTCCAGTACAGACATACCCGGGATATGGGTCAAAATAAGTCTTCTTGAATTCCTCCATATTCTTGTAGAATCCAGTACTCAAACCGTACCATGGTCTCTGGAATACGAGAACGCCCTCTCCGGTCCCTTCAATCTCCTTGCCAGCATCGTCCATGAGTGCTGGGAGACAAGGAGGCTGTGAAACGTATCCACCTCCTGGTTTACATCCACTAATTTCACGATGATGAGTTAGACATGAGCCTTCAGATTGGCCGTAAATGTGAACAAGCTGAATCTGTCCATTCATGCACACTGTCTTGTGGATATACTCCCAGAGATCAGGGGAACACACTTCTCCGGCAGTGACAATCGTATGCAGAGACGTACGAGCAGAGGATGTAACGTACTTGTCTCCCATGGCACGCAAGATACGGAACATGGTCGGTTGGGTCATGTACATGGAAATACGATGCCTGTCAATGAGCTTAAAAACACGACTAGGGTCAGGATAGAAGAAATCACCGGCATACATGAAGGTTGTAACACGAAGCAAGAATGGGCCCAAAACAGCATGAGCCAGACCTCCAATCCAGGCGGGATTACCGGAGCACCATGTCACCATTCCAGGCCTGAGATTCTCAAAATAGTCCGGTCCCATGGCAGCAACCATTGGATATCCCATGCTGTGCATAATTCCCTTGGGTTTTCCAGTGGATCCACTTGAGTAAATAATGAAAACGGTGTCGTTACTCTCAACAAGTTGATAATCACATTCAGGACTCATCTTTGTAATTTCTTCTTCATAACTCAGATCTGTGGGATGAGATTCAATATCAATGCCAGTCAAATGGTGCACAATTGTGTGTTTGATAGAGGGACAAGTTGTCAAGGCTATATTTACCTTCTCTTTTGTCGGATCATGCTTAATTCCCGAGATAACCTCATCGCAAGTAATGAGAATACAACTCTCAGACTCAAAAATGCGGGTCTGGAGAGCCTCAGCTGATAAAGCAGAGAAAATGTTGACAAAAATGGCACCAATTCGAGTGCATGCAAGAATAGCCATCACCATCTCAGGAACCATTGGCATGTAGATGGCAACACGATCACCTTTCTTCACGCCAAGTTTTTTGAGTAAATTGGCATATTGACAAACATGAGCGAACATCTCATTATAAGAGAACTTACGGACATCCTCAGGTTCATTTCCTTCCCATATGAGGGCACAATCATCACCAAAGCCGTTTTCAATATGGCGATCAAGAGCATTCCTGAAAAATAAAAGAATTTAATTATTTTTTATGAAAATCGTTCAGAAAAAAAAAAAAAAAAAAAAACATACCAACAATAATTTGTATAATACCCCTTAAACCAAGAAACAATGCCTTTTGACAGATCACAAGCATTAATCTTGGCGTCAGGATCAATTTTCAACCATTTGAAGTATTTAGCTGTCTCATCAAGAAAGTACTTGTCAGAATCAAACCATGATTTTCTTAACAATTCGATAAATTCAGGACCAGTGTAATTAAGAGGAAGAGAAGGATCACAATCAAAATCCTTATAGCGCATTTTAGAAGGAAGTTCAAGGGCAAAAGAAGGTGGATTCTTTGTCATTTGAAGAAAAAAAGGAAGGTAACTTTTTGAGTGTTCTCAACAACGAATGAAACCTTTCACTTCAAGTTGAAGTTGTATTCAAAAACTTTTTGATGATTGAATCATTTCTCGCTAAATTTCCTGATTGAATCTGAACTGTTGCAACTGTAACATTGTTTTTTGATCATTTCTATCGATAGAATACTGACTCGGAGTCAGTAATTTTCTCAGTCAAATCTATACTGTCGGGTTTACTTATATGACGGCAAAACTCTGCACTTGTGCGAAAAGAAATAAACAAAAACTTCCTTTTGATAAATAATTTTTGGATATAAACCTCTGTCATTATAAATTTATGGCGCCAGGCGGACCGGCCGCCGCCCGAACACTCCCGGGGAGTCCTCTGCCAAGGTTTCTCAGTGGCAATGTGCCCTTCTCCTTGCATTATTGAAGATTCTGGAGAGGACGTGCATGGAGAGGTCTGTGTTTGCTCGATTGGAAATAGAGACACTGGGAAGAGTGTGTGTGATGATGCAAAGGGTGGATTGGTTGAAATAAAATAAAAAGCAACATTTCAGAAGAAATAACAAGCCATCAAGGTTTTTGATGGTTGGGCTAGTAACTTGAACCTGTAATAAATGGCAACAACAAGAATATCTTCACTCATGGATATTTCTCCTATTATTGGATTTGATTAGTCAAAAACATCTTTTTTCATTCACAATAAAATTTACAAAATACAATATTTCATTGGATTTTAAAAGAAATGATCGAGATTTGATTTCATCATGGATTGCCGTAAGAATTCCACTCTAAACCACAATTATGGATAGCGGCAGTTATTTATATCTCATATTTTCATGAGAAGATAATATTACCTGATATTTATAATCGGAGTTTGAAAAATGGCATATATCTCTTTGGATAAATGATTTTCTGAATTTTTATAAACGCTGCAAGAAATTATATTATATTTGTGCAACAAAAAGACCAATAAAATTACGTTTTCACCAATTGGTTGAATAACTTCTGTCGTTTTGCCATTTTCGTTCAAAGATAAAATGGGCCGAACATATATAATATTTATTTTAATTTTTTTAATCATATTTAATGTCAATTTTTATAAAATA
>BQXS01010922.1:0-11249 GCA_024181965.1 Aduncisulcus paluster
TAACCAAAGAATGTAACAAAAACCTCTATATCGTTGAGCATAATTTGACAAGAGGAAATCATACACAATCGGAGAAATAAAAATACAAAATAACACAATCAAATCGGAAATACAATTATTTTCTCTTCAAAAATCTTCTATAATGATCTAATTCCAATGAATTCTTATTTTTTCCGAACTACTGAAAAACAAACAAATAACAAATATATACAAAATAAAAATTAAATTAATTTTTTTTTACTTTTATTAAATATTAAAAATCATTATGTAACCGTAACAGCTCATCTATAAGGGGTGTTGCAGGAAAGAAAAGACTTCTGGTAGCTCCAACAACATGGGGTGCAGATGGAGCAATAAAATGTCCGATATTAGAAAATCTTTTAACACTTCTTCTCACATCATATGCGTCAATGTGTGAGACTGTCTTGACAATCTTACAAGGAGCAACTTGGCAAGCCAAATGTAAATCGGGTCTATAAAAGTCATCGTAAAACGTAAGATCTGATTTTACAAGAGAAGCAGGAGAATAACTGGAAGATTTTGACAATGAAGATATAGTTTGTTGAGAATTACGAGATTGATTGGATTTTGTGAGCAATTGGACTTGACCTAACTTCAAGGGTGTTTGTGAAGAAGAAGAGGGAGAAGAAGAGGGAGAGGAAGAGGAAGATAATATTTTTTGACGCTTATTTTGGACATCTTGAGAAACTTTGGCCACAGCTTCAATCAAATTACCAAGCAATACAAGGTCATAATCGACAGCTTTTCCATCCCATTGATTTATCGAAATAACTTTAGTGCCATCAGAAAACAATGAAGTGGGCGTAATCCGATTCAACAATTGCTTTTTCTGACGTTGTATTTTTTTCATAAATTGGGTTTCGTTTGAAAATGATTTAAATCCACATTTTCCAAGCAGATTTCCAGTGACTTTGGACAAAACACTTCCAAGACCGACTATATTTTTACCCATGAATCCCCATAATCGTCCAATGGAAGATTCTTTCATATTATCGTAAAAACCGGTTGTTGTGACACCAATCACAGTGCCAGCCGAAGCTTCTGCTTTCCGACCCAATTTAGTTCCAGCATTCGCAGCAATCACAGCACAGCCCCCGTTATTTCCTGGAATTCCCCCAAATAAACCATAACGGGGCACAAGAATATGACTGCTTCGAAGGGCATGTTTAACACATATTTTCTCAGGATCGAGAGAGGCGAGAGTTCTGGTTCCAACAATATGAGGTCTAGCAGTGGCAAGAACTATTTCACAATAGCGAGATATCCGTTTTATAAAATCTTCCGCGCCAGGACGGGTGATTACCTGTGAAGCACCATTCGGTAATTTCTTTGTCGCAAAAATTGTTGAATCAACATCTAAAATAATGGTTAAAACGTGGTCGATGTCTCTTGGTTTATCAATCTTCGAAATGCATGATTTTGGGATAAATGATTTTCGAACTGAATACAAATCTTGCAGCGTTTTCCTTCCTTCCTTGAATCCAACATAATATGTTCCATAATAGGCTAAAAATATTTGTTAGTACAGAGATATATAAGGGATAAAATAAATTCCTTTAAAATTATCTTAATTTAAGAACCCATCAGCAAAACAATATTTCACCATGTTCAGAAATGTCTGCCAGGGATAACTGTTTTAAAAAATCTCATCCTGGGGTAAAAGATTAAGTTTAGGTTGGAATCTAAACTTAAATCGGCAAGAAAAGTTATGATTGTGATTGGATTGTTTGATTTATATTTAGACATCATGAGTGGATGTGATTTCTTATTAATCCTGTGTTTATGAAAATAATTAAAGAAATATTTTAAAGAGATTGTTTTTTTAATCAATAAAAATTTCGACGATTCAAAATTTTCTTTCGAAATGGGCGATGTTCCTCTATATCAACAAATCAGACTATTAAAGGAAATCGCCATTATGTATTGTATTATATTTGATTAATCTTCGCTTGTTAAAATGCTTAAATTAGTAAATAATGCTTCCTCTGAACTATGGAGATTTTTTTGCCTTTGGGGCTGCTTCATTCAATTTGCATGAACCTTTTTTTATGGATTAAATGTTAGAATCCATATTTGAAGGATTTATCGATGGTATTATCCATATATCCATTGCCATGAATGAGATAGTTGATATGAAAATCAGGACACGATGTATTCATGGATTTCGACAAAATAAGCTTTCTCCATCCCATCCTTTTTATCATTATCTCGAATTCATTCGTCAATATATTAAACATCTCCTTGAACCCCCATCATATTTTCGTTTAGAGTTTCTATTTGATGGTGCTGTTGAATCGGGGTTTTCTTCTTCAATTGGTGATTTTCACCGAAGAATATCTCGTTATTCAGTCCCTCCCTTTCTCCATCAACGTTGTATTTCGCTATTTCTTGATGTTCATTCCCTTTCTTCCTGTTTCACCCTTTCATCTGATCTTCTTGGACTTGCCAAAGTTCACATTGATGCAACTTACCGCGCTATCCTTTATGCTATGATTGTGGATAAAAAATCAAAGATCCAAGAATGCTGGAAATGGATGAAAACTGCTCCTCCTCCGTCTGATGAAGTCAGCATCAGAGAAAATCTCAACATGTCCTTTGACGATGCACCTGAGATATCGATGCCTAGTAGGAGACCGACATCAACAAACCCAACGGATGTACATCCCGTTCCCATAGTTGGCAGATCACTAGAGCATCCATCCAGTTATAATAATAACAATACTGTAGACTCATCATCTGCATCAACAATATCTGCATCTACAATAGCTGCATCTACAATATCAGCATCAACAATATCTGCATCAAAAACAGGTTTAGATGACAGTGTTTATGATGATAGTCATTATAAACGGGAGAAAAGGGACGAAGGAGAGGGAGAAGAAAGAGAGGAAGAGGAAAGAGAGGAAGATGAAGGAGAAAAAGAGGAGGATAGTAGTATGGATTTTCCGATGCCAAGGTCTCAATCTGCTTACTCTGGGTCAGATACCGGTTTCTTGGGCCAGAAAGTAGTGCATAATCGTTCAATACATACATATTTATATTCTTCCAGTCAAAAAACTCCAATTTCTCATATGAGTCTTGATGAACAGCATTGTATGTCCTTTTCTTTCCCGGGGGGACAACGTATTCGCAAAGAAACACCCAAAAATACGGCATGGATTGAACGTAAAGTTGATTCTATCTATTCATTTCTTATTGAAGAGTGTAATATCAGTATTAATGTTGGATTGATTACAGGAGTTGTAAAAGTTCCAACTATCGGACATTATAAACGAGAATAAATTTTAGTTACATTGTTTTATATGTTTTGGATTGTTAATTTCGATTTGGCGGATAGTTTTTTTTCGAGAAAATACAAATCATGTTTTGCTCGCCAAAGAAGGAAACAAGCTTCAATTTAAGTAACTTTTTTTTGAGGAAATAATAGTTTGATTGTCTTTATTGCAATAATTTATTGAAATATATTTAATTTATGGGAGTTAGTGAAAAAATTGCTGAGATTGAGTTCGAGATGGCCAGGACTCAAAAAAATAAGGCCACAGAACATCATTTAGGAATGCTTAAAGCTAAACTTGCGAAATTACAACATCAACTCCTTGAGCAAGGCTCTGCTAAAGGACCCAAAGGTGAAGGATTTGATGTAGCCCGTAGTGGATCAGCCACCGTAGCCTTGATAGGTTTCCCATCTGTAGGAAAGTCAAGTCTCCTTGCGTCCATCACAGATGCCAAGTCTGAAGCAGCAGCCTATGAATTTACGACTTTGACCACTGTCCCCGGTATAATGCGTCTAAATGATAGCCAAATACAGGTTCTTGATCTTCCCGGTATCATTGAGAATGCTGCCGATGGAAAAGGTCGTGGAAGACAGGTAATTGCCGTTTCTCGGACAGCCGACCTTGTTTTGATGATGCTTGATGCTCAAAAGGCCACTTATCAACGTGAAAGACTGACATACGAGATGTGGAAGATGGGAATTCGGTTAAATGAACCGCCTCCAGATGTCACAATAACTAAACGAAAGTATGGTGGGTTCAAATTCAATTCCATTGTTAAGCAGAGTGTCCTCACTGAAGATTTGGCGCGTAAAATTGCGCACACATACCGTTTATTCCATTGTGAGATCCTTGTACGTGAAGATATCACTGTTGATCAATTTATCGATGCCCTGGAAGGAAACAGAGTGTATATCCCTTGTTTATATGTTGTTAACAAAGCAGACGCAATTTCCATTGCAGCATGTGAACATTTCGCTGCTTTACCGGACACTGTGCTCACCTGTGTCAAATGGGCATCCAATCTTGACTTTCTCAAACAGCGAATATGGGAAAAACTCGGGTTAATTCGGATATATTTGAAAAAAAAGGGGGAACCGATTGATCCAATTGACGATCTTCTTATTTTGAAAAATGGGTCATCGGTGACGGAAGTATGCCGGAAATTGCATCGTGATCTCGCAGATAGCATTAAATCGGCCAAAATTTGGGGTACGAGTGTTAAACATGAAGCTCAAAGAGTTGGTATGGGACATATTGTTGAAGATGGCGATGTTATAACACTTATTAAATAATGATTAGATTCTAAATTGTTTAATATATTAATATAAAATTTACTAAATAAATAAAAAAAATAAAACAGTTTAGATCGATGATAAATCTAAAGTAGCTTCAACCTGATCATCGTGCATCTATGCAATGATTGTATGGGCCATGAGAAGTTTGTCCTTTCCTCTTCAAGAGGAAACCTGAAATTCAGGTGTCATGGGTCGTCGTGCTGCCTCCTTCCTTGGAAAATTCATCTTTGACTATGGTAAGAAGTCGGTGAGGGTCTGTCTGTGCCTAATGGCGCGCAAGTGGTGTTTATGAGCCACCTCAGTCGGCTACTGATGACGTCCGATGCAGTCTTGCCATGGCTATTGCCGGCCGATGTGCGGAATGCTCTAAGAACCTAAATAGTAAAACGCATTTTTAGCTATCACGAATGATTCTAGTAGAAGTTCTCATAATAAATCCGTTTCATGAGGATCATAATGATATTTAAAGGAGTATAGAATAATACTATAATATTATACTATATTCAACGTATTATTTTCTATAATTCTAATGCTGTTTTTGATTGATTGGTAATCTTTGATAGGGTGATTCACCATATTGCTACAATAAAGATTGCTATAATCTGGATCTTGTTCATCAGCGCATGTATATATTTAACGAATAAGTTGGAGAAACCCTATCAGCATAGATCACATTGGAGAGACTAGATAAGTTTGTGTGATCCACATGGGATCCTGTTTGACCACTCTTGGCATGGAGGCAGTTCATTGATTTGAGGGTATAAAAGAGATTCACCGACAAGGGAGAGGGCGACGTGACGGGCTTCATGGGCAGACTTCGACAAATTTCTTCGTCCAGTCCAGGAACTCCCCTCTTGGCATGGACGAGGGAATGCTGACCCTCAGCAACATCATTCCAGTCACACATGATTCAACCAATATGACACGCTAAGGGGTTGGTTGTATGTAGATTGGTGTTAGAAGATGTGTTGATAGTTCATCTTTGGGGTATGAGTTACTATTTCTTTATAGTAGAGCTTTGACATATGATAGATGCCCCACATTCCAAAGACAAGGACATAGAGCAGTGAACTAGTACAAAGCTCAGTATCAAATGAATTTAATGATCAGGATCTGGCATTGAAATGTTGGACAAGAGTAAACTGAAAGGAGCAAAGAGAAAGAGATGTTCTATAAAACAACTCATGTTTAAGCGCTAGTTGTTGGTGGTGTGTTTTGCGTTCGAGAATGTTATCTGGTAGTTTATCTTTAGAGTTTATAGGATGTGTTACTATTTCTTCATGGTAGTGCTTTGACATATGATCAATATGATAGATGCCGACATTCCAAAGACAAGGAACATAGAGCAGTGAAATAGCACAAATCTCAGTATTAAATGTATCGGATGATCAGGATCTGGCATTGGAGTTGGAGTTGGATTTGACTGCGGGGAAATGTCATGTTCCATGAAGCATCAGGGGATTAGATTCGTAGCAGTATACAGACATACGTATACCATCGTATTCCGAGTTCTTGATATTTTTGATTGTAAGCAAAAGCAAGTGAAAATGAAACAGAAAGGCAAAGATAAGGATAGAAATGAAATGGAAATATATCCATGTTATTGAATAGCATTGAAATCGTTCATAAATGTTCTTGACGCGTGAAATGGAACTATATCCAGTCCTGAGGGTTCTCCAAAAGCCTGAGATATCGAGAATAAACACCATGGCATGGAAATGGAAATAAAACATGTTTTTATCATTTACCAGCATTTAACTCGTTTATATGCGTTTTTTTTAAATTTTTCAATCTTATCTATTGAAGGGTTGCTTGTTCAGTCTGTTGGCGCAGATGTCCATTTTTTCTCGTCGTACAAGCAAATTGTATGTTTACTATATGTCACATCTTTTATTAAATGTATATTAAGAAATATTTTAACCGGATTCATTCATTATTCTGCTTGTTTTTATATTTTAGATAAGAAATTCTATCTCTATTCAAATGAGTTCATCCACAGATGCTGTTAGTCAAACTGTAGAACCTGAGTTTGTTCATGAAGGATATCGCTATTGTTGTCCAGTTCCAGGAGATTCCCCCAATGTTAAGAGTGCAGCATTTCCAACAATCAAAGCAATTGATGGAACCAAGGAAGAAGGTGATTGTGAGTACGATCAGAGTTATAATGCACAAAGGATGATGAAAGGAGGGTATATTTTAAGACAAGTTACCCAAATCTCCATTCCTTTCTCTTCATCTTCCCCAATGAAAGGGGCTTATATCTGTCTTGATGGTGATTCTTCACCTCCATCACACCTTATCTTCACTCTCACATCTTCAAATGGTGATAAAACATCCAAGAAATACGATTTTCCTGAATTTCATCGTATTCATAAATTTGAAAATTATCGTTGGTATTTCCTTCCTGTTGATCTCCCTGATGTTGTTCTGTGTGAGATTACAGGGAAAGGAAGAGAGAAAGAGTTTTTTGGAATCCTCTCCCTTGTTTTCATAAGAGATGAAACTCCTGAAGAAATCACATCTCGTGAAGCCAGAGAGAAACTATGGTCTGAAGCTCCGATTGTGAAACCAGAGTTTGTTAAGGAAGGTGGTAGAGATTCTTTTCTCATTCTACGAGATGATCCAAAGCTTGTTGATCCTTCATTCTCAATGGTTAAGTGCAAGAATGATTCGGTGAGTAAGGAATCTATGGATTATGATCAGAGTTCAACAGCACAAAGAATGTTAAAAGGGGAGGATTATGTTGAATTATCCCATCTTTCCATCCCTTTCCCATCACCTAGTCCAATGAAAGGTGCTCATATCTGTGTTCATCAGCGTTGGAGTTCACCCTCTCTTCTCTTCACTTTCACTGATTGTGATGGTAAGAAGATAAACAAAAAGTATGAATTCGCAGAACACGAACATGGATATGAATGGCACTTCCTTCCTATTGATTTGTATAACGTTGTATTGTGTGAGATTGAAGGGAAAGGAAGGTGTGAAGATAAGAACAGTCGAAGTTTCTACATCGAATCCCTTGTTTTCCTTCGAGGTGATGATATTCCCACCTCTCCTCCTCTTCTTACTCCTGTTCCTGTTCCTTCCATTTCCTCCAAGACACCCACATCAGCTTTGTCTTTGCCATCAAAACCTGTGAGAAGAAGAAGAAGAAGAAGAAGACTCTATTCAAATGAGTTCATCCGCAGATGCTGTTATTCAAACCGTGGAACCTGTGTTTGTTTATAAAGGATCGGGGGTTTGTTGTCCAGTTCCAGGAGATGCTTCCAATATTAAGAGTGCAGACTTTCCAACAATCAAAGCAATAGATGGAACCAAGGAAGAAGGTGATCGTGAGTACGATCAGAGTTCTTGGGCACAAAGGATGATGAAAGGAGAGGGTAATACAGGACATTTTACCCATATCTCCATTCCTTTCTCTTCATCTTCCCCAATGAAAGGGGCTTATATCTGTCTAGATGATGAATTTTTACTCCCAACACATCTCATCTTCACTCTCACATCTTCAAAGGGTGAGAAAACATCCAAGAAATACGATTTTCTTCAATTTAAAGATGTTCTTTGGTTTTTCCTTCCTGTTGATCTCCCTGATGTTGTTCTGTGTGAGATTACAGGGAAAGGAAGAGAGAAAGAGTGTTTTAATATCCTCTCCCTTGTTTTCATCAGTAGAGAAGAAACTCCTGAAGAAATCAAATCTCGTGAAGCCAGAGAGAAACTATGGTCTGAAGCTCCAGTTGTGAAACCAGAGTTTGTTAAGGAAGGAGGTATAAAATATATTCCCATTCCACGAGATGATCCAAAGCTTGTAGATCCTTCATTCTCAATGGTTAAGTGCAAGAATGATGCGTTTAGTAAGGAATCTGTGGATTATGATCAGAGTTCAACAGCACAAAGAATGTTAAAACGGGGAGGTAGTGTTTACTTATCCCATCTTTCCATTCCTTTCCCATCACCTAGTCCAATGAAAGGTGCTTATATCTGTGTGGATGAATGGCATAGTTCACCCTCTCTTCTCTTCACTTTCACTGATTGTGATGGTAAGAAGATATTCAAGAAGTATGAAATCGCAGTATTTGAACATCAAGGTTATGAATGGTATTTCCTTCCTATTGATTTGGATAATGTTGTATTGTGTGAGATTGAAGGGAAAAGAATGCGGATTGATAAGAATAGTCGATGTTTCTGCATCTACTCCCTTGTATTTACTATGCCATAGGAAACCATTGCAGCTGAACGAGTATCTCTACTTCCATGGAAATAATTAAAGAAATTGTATAAAATGCTAATATTGTGTGAAGAATAATAATAAAAAATACACACACATAAGATATGTGGGCCAGGGGATGTTTCATTTCCAGGAAATCTAAATAAAATAAAGTAAAAAACAAATATAACCCCGAGGGTGTAGAATTTCAGATCATATATCTAATGACAACTGTACATCTCACATATCCTATACAATACTGTGCTATCCTATCCTATACTGGTTGAACATCAAATGAAACTGAGAACGGATGACTAAACAATAGGGATATGAAGCATCATGGAGCATCATGTATAAGAATAGATCAGAATAGATCAGCATAGATCATCATGGAACATCATGGAGCATCATAGATCAGCATGAATCAGCATAGAGAGTATCATGATCGATGATTGATAGATATCCTATTGGCCATAAGATTTCCTCTTTTTCATCTTTTTAGATATCTCCATTGTCTTGAACGATCTCCGTTTCGCAGATTTTTGTTTCTCAATCGCGGCTTTCTTGATCGCTTTTTCTTCTTTTCTCGAGACTTCTTGGAGAAACGACCTATTCATTGGTTTACGCTCTTCTCCTTCTTTTGAGTCTTTTGGTTTCAAACTAATACCGTCAGATTCCGTCTTTCCTTGGATCAAGGCTTGTAAATTTGTATGATAAGTCTCAACTTCGGGATTGAAGCCTCCAAAACTTCTCCTTCCTGCGTAATAGAAGATTTTGATTTTTGATTTGTGTTCTTCTTTCTTTTTGTCATCTTGAAAAAACTAAATATGACGGGATCAACCAATAATAATGAAATCATAAACAAAGTTGGATCAAATCAATAAAATCGAACAAATGGAAAATGGAAACGTACTGAAAATCTTTCAAGATCCTTATCTTTGCTCATCATTTTTCTAGTTCCGGTCCAAAAGACAACACAAAATCGGGATTTAAATATGTATTGGTTTACATCCGTATAAATAGAACATCCTCCCAGATCTTTGTGATTGAAACCTTCCTTTAGATCAATTAAATTTATTACAATTTGTATTGTTTGTTTGTAAGCTATAACAAACTCCAAGAACCAATTCCTGGACGATATGATAACTTTCAAAGACAACTAAATGTCATGAATGGAAGTTATATCCATACTTGACGAGATATTAATCACTGTAAATGCTTTTTAATAATACTGTGGATGAAGAAATGAAAAACACCATCTTGTGGCTCATTACTTGATATAATTCATCCATATATCATTGTATTGTTATAACCATAATAATACCAAAAAAATAACATTTCTTGAAATAACTGAACTAACTCGATCCATCTCTTTTTTTCAAAAATTAAAAAATAACTTTTTAACAAAAGGTGGAATTAAGAATCTAAGAATTAAGAAATCGCTCATTCTTCTTTTCATTATCACAACACCTACTTAGATCATTCCATGGCCAAAAAATCATCTAAATGCTACAACTATATGAAACATGATTCAGCGAACAAGCTTATCTTGCGAGAAGGAAAAGTGATCTGTGATATTGGTTGTTGTGGGAAACTCTTAACATGCACTTCCAGTGTGATTTCCTTGCATTTGAAACGAATGCATCACATCAACATTTCAAAGCAATGCACTAAATCTACGGCTATCACCGCACCCACAGCAACGATTACTGATGGCACTACTTCTTCTCCTCCAACTGTTCATTCACATTCCCAATCACCACTACATTCCGAATTGTCTGCATCCTTCCCCAAAGCTGATAGTCAACAACAACATCATTCAACATCACCAGACCCACACTCATCACATCCACACTCATCACATGTTTATCCATCCTCAGACTCTTGTCCCTCAACCATTCATCACATCTCACATGACACTCTGTGTAAGTTCGTGTTTAAATATTCCCTCCCATCGTGTGTGTTCACAGATCCAATATTTGACCTTGGTTCCTCATCGCTTTCTGGTGTTTCCTCATTGGATTCTTCCTCAGTGGATTCTTCTTGTTCTAATTTTAGAACTAGAACTGGAACTGGAACTGGAACTAAAATTAGAACAGGAGCAGGATTAGGAGCAGGAGTAGGAGCAAGAGCAGGAGCAGGATTAGAAAAATGCAGCTGTCCCTCTGTTCCATTGTCCTTACTTCAGCAGTCGTTGTCAACCTCTCA
Source organism: Aduncisulcus paluster (assembly GCA_024181965.1). Lineage (NCBI taxonomy): Eukaryota > Fornicata > Aduncisulcus > Aduncisulcus paluster. The sequence goes on from BQXS01010922.1 coordinate 11,004, forward strand.
TGAAGACCCTCTGTTGAAACTTAAGCAACAATATCGTTTGTGTGAATCACATATAGGCACTAAATATCCCATGGCTGTCCGCTCTTGGCAGACTAACTTTGAGTATAAATATAGAATTGCACATGCGGATAGCTCCCAGCATCGAGTAGTTGGATGCAAGAGAAGAGAAGAGGAAGAGGGAGAGGAAGAAGGAGGAGAGGAAGTTGAGGTTTCGAGTGTTGATGACAACCAATCGTGCTCTTCTTC
>BQXS01010929.1:0-11921 GCA_024181965.1 Aduncisulcus paluster
CCTCTGCCGATCACTCATTTCTTTCTCCTTTTGTTCTGGAGACTTCCCTATCTCTATAATAATCTCCCCTAACATCTTTTCACGATCACACGCCTCGTGAACATCGTGGGCCCGTTTATAAGGGGAATACCCTTCACTGAGGACTTTTGAGGAATACCTTTGGAACTGTTTGGAAGAAAGAGAGATGCCACAGACTTTCTTCTTAGGCAAGGGGAATGGTCCATGGTGTTGCTTGGCTTTCGATTGTGTGAGAATACTAGGGATATATCCTGTTCTAGAGCTATTGTTATTCCCATTACTGTTACTGCTATTATTGTTGGATGATACAACAGTCGATGATTGACGTGGGCTGGATGTCGATTGAGATCCTGCCTTCCTGTGTAAGTGTGGCGATGATTCATATGCAGTCGGAACAGAGAGATCGGAAGCAGAGAGAGAGGCGGAAGGAGAGAGGGTCCTGACCGACGAGTATGTTGAATGAATACTCCGACTTGACTGAGAGAAATATTTTGACGGTGGATGGATGGGTATTGGAGAGGACTCAAAGCTTGAACCTCCCTTGTCGGCCAATGAATGATCCAGATCGTTAGCATATCCATCATGGCGAAGAGAACTGGGGGAACCACCAGCAATGGATGGTCTGGTCATGATAATATGGGGATTGGGTTTAGAAATAGGCAATGGGGGCGATGGAAGAGGATGGGCAGGCCGTGTTGCCGTGAAGGGTTGAAATATAGATTGATTTGTAGGGGAATCAGAAGATCCTATCCTTTCACCTTCCCTATGAGAAGGATGAATTGAAGAATCAACAATCCCATAATGTTTAGTATCATAATTATTAATATTACTATTTATAGAATGAGAATATTGAGGTGGAGCAGAAGGACTCTGATCATGCACTGATTGAGCTAAAAGTCGTTGTTGCTCACGAAGTTCCTTTTCTTTAAGGAGCAAGGCTTCCCTTTCCTTTATAATTTGAAGTTCCCTCTTCCTTTTTTCTTCCTTAATAGATTCGATTGCTTCGAGAGCTCGAAGGGAAGCCTTGGACGTTGAAACATGAGAATGAGAAGAAATTGGTGCTGGTGGCATCTTAAACAACTTTAGACCAGAGGTGACCACCGATGCAGAAGCTCTTTGAGGAGGAGTTGGTTTGGACGGTTGTGTGGAAGGAACTATAGGAGATCTAATATTCTTTTTGGATGAAGGAACTCGGCTCTCTTTTTGATGCGACGACGGTTTGGATAATAAATTTGAGAAGGAAAATACAGGTGGAGGCGGGAGAGATGGAAAAGCAAAACCTCCAGAGGAAAGGATAGAATAATCTGATTTAAGATATGAAGAATGAGTTTTATCTAAATTTGGACTATTTTTTGATGGAGAAATTGACAAATGTTCTTTTTTAGGGCTAGCCCTAGCAACTTTGAATGTATACATGCTATCTGAATCATCAATTAAAAAACTTTGTTCAGAACTTTTTTCTTGTGCTATTATTGGTGGGTTTTCACTTTGTTTTGGATTTGATTTTGAGATTGAATGTGTATGTGTGGGATTTTTTCTTTTATCTCTTTCAGACAAGAATTTCAGTGTCCAAGCATCAATTGTTCCTTCTTCATAGCTTTTATAATCAATTTTATCGTGAATCTTATGATCCATTATCTGATTTTACCAAGAAATTTGAATTTCCAAACAATTAGAAAAAAACTATTTTATATTTATTCTTCTTTTTTTGGAGTAGTTCTGATCCATTCAAAAATAACAGTAGGATCCAACATTCTGAATTTACAATTGTTGATTATCAATATAACCAAGACAATAGTGATGAATCCACCAATGATAACAAACAAGATCTGTCCAATGGTTTCAAAGAGACTTCTGATAAGAGAAGGTTTATAGGTATCAAGAGATGGAACAATTGGAGCAACTTCCACACCTTTAGTTTCAATACTTACAGTTTCCTCATCAGATGGAGTTATTATTTCAGACTTAACTCCAGCAATCCTAGCATTTGTATTCCATGTGACAATGAGACGAGCTTCAGCTGCATCATAGAGATCAAGAGCAGAAGCAATAGCAATATTCACTTTAGCCTCAAATTCTTCGGGGACTTCCACAACTAAAGTTTCTTTTCGTGTATTTTCATTTAATACCTTTTCAAATTTTGTATTTTCATGCAAAGCCATGGGAGCTAACAGTGGAGAGAAGGTCGGATGATCAATGTCTGTCGTCAAATGGGAATTCTCATACATAATGGTGAATATTAATTTATCTGGTGTTTTATCAAGGGAATATTTTTCTAATAATGGAAGAATATCATCAGTACTATCAGACACCATGTCTTTCAGAGTTTTAACAGAAAAAACCTGATAAACAAGCGATATTAGAATAAAAGTTAATAATATTTTAGTAATCCTCATTTATATATTTTCTTTTATCCTCAAACAGTTCGAATCCGAAAAAAAAGGTCGTTAAATTTTCAAATCTCCAATGAACCCCCTGCTTCTCGTTTCCGATAGTCTGGAACATATTTCTCTTTTCTTTAAATTTAACAAAAGATATTTATCCTTATTTATAGATTCTCATCTAATATGGCCAAAAAGAATAAGATATGGAATTTCCATTGCAGGGTGACTTTATTATGTGATGGCAAAACTCTGCTCTCTGGTGGATGTTCAAAAAAATTACGAATTTCATATTCCAGCTTCTTCAGCAGCCTTTTCTTCCCTTCTTTTATGAGTTCCATAATTGAAGAGACGAGAAATGTTAACTTCTGTGGTTGTACGTTGAGCCTTCAAAAACTCCAAAGTCTCATCTAATTTATCAATGGATCCTTGAGCCTTAGCAATGTGTTTCTTCATCATGACGATTCCTTCATCAATATCAAAATCAACAAGAGTTCCAGCTCCAAGCATAATAACAGCAGAATCAAGGTGAGTGGCAATTCCTTCAGCATAAACTCCGTCATTTAACTCAAACATTGTCTTCAATTCCTTTCCACTTTCTTTGGTACGTTTCATATATAAAAGAGCTTTCAAATCATCTTCCAAAATTGGAATACGCAATGTAAGGGCATTACGTTGCTTTTTAAGCTCCTCTTCATGCTCTGTATACTTTGAATATAAATCTTGGAGGGTTTTGGAAGCTTCCTCTTCACCCGAAAACTGTTTGACCCATCTCTCAACATTTTCCTGGATAATAATAAAGATTAATTGAATGCAATCAGTTAAAATATGTTAAATTTAGAACAATTGGCAAATGAATATATAAAATAAGATCATATTAATGAGATAACGAACACATAAATTATCATGGTGGGGAAACAAAAGGTAGAATGAGATATCAGAATAAAAACATACAATAAATACGGCTTTTGGAATTCCTCCTTTGGTTCTTTCTTCCATTATTATTCAATCAGCTTCAAAAACAAATAGAATCAATCTCAAACTATTCGTTTTGCTGCTGATGCATTTTTGTGGGTGAAATATAATTATAGTTGATATATCATCTGCGAAAGAATATGAATAGGTTTATCCTCGCATTATTTCAATTAGAAACCCCGACAATCTGTTATTACGCATTTTGAGACAAATATAAATTTACTGATGCCTGAATTTTTATGTTTAGGTCTTGAAGGATCTGCTAATAAGCTTGGTATTGGAATAGTTTCTCGTACCAGAGGTGTCTTGGCTAATGTTAGGAAAACATACAATCCTCCTGCAGGACATGGTTTTTTACCAATGGAAGTTGCTAAACATCACAGAGAACACATTAAAGATCTTATCAAAAAAGCTTTTGAACAATCTGGTATCAAACATGAAGACATTTCCATTATTGCCTATACCAAAGGGCCAGGAATGGGTGGACCCTTGAGCAGTGTGGCTATCGTTGCTAGACTTCTTTCATTACTCTGGAAAATCCCAATAATTGGTGTGAATCATTGTATTGCCCACATTGAAATGGGTCGTTCAATTACAGCCGCCAAAAATCCGGTTATATTATATGCTAGTGGTGGAAATACTCAGGTTATTGCATTCAGTCGTGGAAAATATCGTATATTTGGAGAAACAATTGATATTGCCGTTGGAAATTGTCTTGATCGGCTTGCACGAGCTTTAAAGATACCCAATGATCCAAGTCCTGGTTTTAACATTGAACAACAAGCATTAAAAGCGTCCGGGGAGAAATTAGTCCCCCTTCCATATGCTGTTAAAGGTATGGATATCAGCTTAAGTGGAACCATCACATTTCTCGAAGATAAGGTCGGTGTAACAAAAAATTATTCGGAAGATAAACTAAAAAAGAATCCCCGATTGGTTGAAATGTTAAAGAAAAAGGCCCATGACTCTGAAGAGTTTTTGAAGGAATGGTCTATTCCGGATATCTGTTTCTCAGTCCAAGAAACCCTATTTGCTGCCCTCGTTGAGGTGAGTGAGAGAGCAATGGCTCAAGTCAAGGCTGATTCCATCCTTGTTGTTGGTGGAGTTGGTTGTAACGTTCGTCTTCAAGAAATGCTCGGCATTATGGCTTCTGAACGGGGTGCATATCTTTGTGCCATGGATGAACGTTATTGCATCGATAATGGAGCCATGATAGCACACACCGGTATCATTATGCATGATAGTGGCTTTCCATCTGAGGAAATTTCTTCTACTTGGGTCACTCAAAGATTCAGAACCGATGAGGTTGATATTGAATGGAGGAAAAGAGAAAAAGACACAGAATACAAGGGGAAGGATGAAGAAGAGGAAGAAGATAGAGAAAAAGAGGAATAATCTAATTCCCTTTTTGTATCCTATTATCAAGTCGATGATTGGTGGAAGATATTGTACTATTCCCGAATCTTTTAGAGGTAAATGATATTGATTCAATATTAACACAGCAATATGAATGTTTCTAACCTTATATAAGATAATGGATCTAGTATAGTATAGTATATTCATTGATACAATCAATTTGATATGAAATATCTGTATTAAATTGAATTGGAGGAAGTTTGGAGATATAGGTTATAGTTCCGTTTTAAACTAAGTTTTACTTACCGTTATATCCAGGTTACCTCTTCCGAAGAGTTTTGACAGTCAAATCCAGAGGTGAAATCCGAACCTAGTTCATTTTCAGCCACATTTAAAACAAATGTTACATCAAAGATGAAGGCCAAAAACAACTTGTTAGCTTTGAAAGCTAGTGAGGAACTTCCTCATTCTGCTCAACAACTTTTAATTCTCCAATAAGATCCAGGATGTTTATTGACTCATATTGTTTGTGAATTGGACAACATTCAAAAATCATTAAATGAATGACATCTTCAAGATGAAAATAGTTTTTTTTTTGTTTTCTGGAATTTTCTGTACTAACAGGGGTAATATAGTCATAATAAAATTATTCTGATCTGTACATATATTTTATTATAGTTGTGGCTCGAGACTTCTATATCCTCAACTCAGAATTTCAAAATGGCAATTTGGAGCCATTTAAGAAATCTTTTGTGGATTTTGTTTAATTTTCATTGTCAAAGTCTTTTAACTAATTGAAATATTTACTAAATGTCAGGATCAATGCTAGGATCTTCTATTGGATCACCACTTTCACCCAAACAATCAATATCCGATTCTAATTTGATGTTTCGACAACTCCAACAGTATGAAAAAGAGGCTGAAGCTCTCACTTCTCAGGTTAAAAAAATCCAACGCTTTTTAACCGACTCAAAAGATATCATTACCACAAAATCTGAGCAGATTATCCGCCTAAGAAGCAAAAATGCAGAAATCGCCAGCAGTTTAAAGTCTAGAATAGAAGAAAACAAAAGAATGGAAGAAAAAGTTGAAAAGGAAGAACTGAGACTAGAAGGAATTCGTAAGAATTATCACGATCTTAAAACTGCATATTCTCAACAATCTCAAGAATTTTCAAGAGCTCAAGATGCCCTTAGTCTTCGTAGAAGATCCTTAAGCGAAATAGAAACAGTGTGTGTGGAATTGGATACCAAGATGAAGGGAGTTTTGAAGCATCGGTCAAAAACACGTAAGGAAATTGATGAAACAAAGAAACTTCTTCATTCATATTCCAAAAAGAATGTAGATCTTGAAGATGCGATGAAATCTTGTCTTGAAGAAGTTCACAAGTCCCTAGCTGAGAAACCTGCCTTGTCCGTTACTCTAGTTGATAGTGTTGATCTTAGTGAGAAGTGATTTTATAGAAATAAATGTTGTACTTATGATTTTATTGTTTACTAATTGTTTTATGCCTCTCTCAGAAAAAATCAATAATTTTCCTTTCTTCCTGTAAAGAATCAAATTCAAGTTAATAATAGTATGAATCAGGTATGAATCTAGTTGTAGATCAAATGTAAATTCCCAAGTATGCTAAATAACTTTCCAATTCATTGTTATTGAACAGGTCTTTGTTCCAGAGTTTTTTTCTGGATTTATATTGTTTCCTTTTTACAATTTAGGAAATTTATCGATTTTTGTGGAATAAAATAGTTCAAAAATAGACCTTTATTTCAATTGGAAAGGGACCAATCACTCATTGTTCAGAGACAATAACAGAACAAGTTCGTGCAAAACAAGCCAAGCACAATATCTCCCTTTTGCATCACATTTGGTGTTAAAATCCTTCATTGTATATTGTTTTAACTTTCTACTGTATAGTTATTCAAAATAATGAGCAAATTCTTCCGTAATTGTTATTCTTATGGCGAAAAGGATTTTTCAGCTCCATTTGTGTTTGATTCCAAAGATTCTCATTCTGTAAATTATCTTTCTACAATTCATATTGATGCTAAAAATGATATTCCTTGTCTCATTAAAGTATTTCCACAAATTCGTCGAGTTTCAATTGATACAATTGATTTTATCGATTTCATTAAGGCTTTTGTTGAATCAACCCAGGTTAAGGATTCAAAGTATCTCTATTCTTCCACATACGCTGATGAGGAAGACGAAAAAGGCCACAAGTATGGAAAAAAGAGATCCTTCTTTTCAAGAATTGTTAACATGATTGTCAGACCTTTCGGTGTTTTTATTGGACGAATTGATGGAAGATTTTACTATGGAATTGTGTATCCACAAGTGGCTTCACCCTTCGCGGATATGTCTAGCTATATTCAAACATTGGAAAGTATTGACCCTGTTCAGGGCTTTAAAGGCGTTCTTACCGTTCCCAGGATGGTTATTATTCTTGCTCATAAAGTATTTCCACAAATTCGTCGAGTTTCAATTGATACAATTGATTTTATCGATTTCATTAAGGCTTTTGTTGAATCAACCCAGGTTAAGGATTCAAAGTATCTCTATTCTTCCACATACGCTGATGAGGAAGACGAAAAAGGCCACAAGTATGGAAAAAAGAGATCCTTCTTTTCAAGAATTGTTAACATGATTGTCAGACCTTTCGGTGTTTTTATTGGACGAATTGATGGAAGATTTTACTATGGAATTGTGTATCCACAAGTGGCTTCACCCTTCGCGGATATGTCTAGCTATATTCAAACATTGGAAAGTATTGACCCTGTTCAGGGCTTTAAAGGCGTTCTTACCGTTCCCAGGATGGTTATTATTCTTGCTCATCAGTTTATTCAACTATCTCAGAAAATGTTCACGAAAAAGAATTCTTACCATGCGATTGCAAAGACTCTTAACGTATTTGATATTAAACTTGCTATTCACACTGGAATAATCCCAACTCTGAAGAAACTGGCCACATTCACCCGGAATGAAATAGAGGATGCAACCAACTATCCTGTTCTCCCCATTAAGATCGATTTTCCTGTCCATGCTGTCTTTTCTTCCATTGCTGAGAATCCCATTGAAGCTCAATTCAATACATACACCCAGCTTGCTTCTATTGAGTCGGTTTCTTCCTTGATTAAACGTAAGGGTCGTGGCGTCCTCAAATTGCTAAGTACTTGTGGAATTCCCGAGCTTTCTGTTGGAGAAACGACTGTAAAAGTCATTGATGACGATGATATTATTCCTCCACCTGCTCTTCCCCCCTCTGTCATAACTAAAGAAATTGGATCCCGTATTGTTGTCCAAGCTATCGCTTCCCACCCAAAAGGCGACGATCTTGGAGTCCCATTCGGTGTGTCCACTGTTCTGTTTGAGATGGCATCCATCCTTGCCCTTTATGGAGGAGAAGAATACGTCAAGCAACTTAAGTTCGAAGCCTTCACCATGCCTCAACAAACTGTTACTTCGAACATTAGGACCGTCAATTCACTCCAAGGGGCCTACAAATGTTCTCTACACAATGCCTCGATCATCCTTTCTCGTGTCATTAGTTTTGGTGGTGTTTGTAGTCGCCTCCGTGCCGCCAAACAGGGACCTTCTGTGGCCGAGTTCCGTTCCTCTATTTCTAAGCTGCAAAGAGCCCGTTCCCAGGGTGAGAAGAAAAGATTATCCGCTGCCACTTCTATTGGTCTCCCCATTGATTCTCCTGTCTGCAGGGCATTCATAGTCAATGGAATTGGGCAGATTGACGGTTATGGCGATGATATTGAGCTGCTGTATGCCTTCACTACACTCTTGTATCTCACTTCCCTCGAATATTGGCTTATAGTCAAATCAAAAGTGGAATACAATATTGAAGATGGGAAAGGAGTGGAGCTCGTGTTGGATAATCTCTCTGATGACATTTCTTTCTCAATGAGATCAATGTACCTCGCTCGTGCACGTGACCCATCATTAGTTACCTTGCCCTGCTCTGCTAACTCTGAGGAGAAGGAGGAAGGAAAGCCTCACTCTCTTGCCGTGTTGCGGAGAGATTTCAAGAAGTTCCAAGCTATTCCAGCGCGTATGTGTAATTTGGTCAGTGGCAGGTGCTGTGGGGTTGAGTCGTTAAATTACTTCACTCATTTCGTCGGTGATATCTCCCTATTGAATCCCTTCAATGTGCTTAATTCTGTGTTGAGTCAATTCTTGGGTCCACGTCTCAGTCACCCTATTAATAATCGGTGGAACTCTAGAGTCAATTTTTCAAGAGGAAAAAGCACGGATGTAATCATTAACCAATATATTCTACCATCTCCATTCTCTCCCGAATCTTTGTTGAGCTCTATGCCCAATGGGCCAAAGAGGTTCAGGTGGTTTGCTTCCATGTTTGTACTTCTCAACAATCTCCACTCTTGTCTAAGCCATTCTGTGTTCCCTGATATCAAATTCGAATGGCCCGCTGATGCTGTCTCCTGTAAGGATGTGTCAGAGAATTGTGCTCTCAAATGCGCTTTGGAGATTGCTCGCCTTGCACAGAATGATGTTGTCAATTCCACCTATAAGGAAGAGAAGATGGATAAGTATTACGGGGACCAGATCATTGCCCTTGCTCTTGCAGTCGTTCTTGATATTCTCTATGTTGCTAAGGAACCCTATGTCTTTTTACATGGCCTTATGCTCCTAAAGGATTGGAATGCCCTTGAGACTGTGACCTTGGATGGTAAGCTTGAGAGTATCCTTGCCGCTAAAGAAAAAGTCAAAGAGGGGAAACGACTCGGAGTTAAGAAGGAGTCAGATCTGGAGGAAGAAGATGAGGGAGAGAAAGAGCAGGAAGATGAAAATGAGGAGAAATGTGATTTGGAAAAGGTGTCCGCTGATGTTTCTTCCATTGTTGTCTCCTCTCCTCCTTGTCCAACCTCAATCAAATCCTTCATGTACAATTTCTATAACCTCCACTCTTCTGTCTCTTCAAATGAGACTAAGTCTCTCTCCAAGGATGAAGAGGAAGAGGAAGAGGGAGAGGAAGGGAAAGAGGAAGTTTCTCCCACATCCGCACCAACCAAAGATTCCTCCTCCATTCCAACCCTTCAAGAAGCCCTCTCTATCCTCTCTCCTTTCCTCTCTGCAGTGCATGTTCATTTGTTCTCCATAATTCACTATATTCTTGGTGGAGTTGCGAGTGTCCAGACCACTGTCGAGGAATCCATTGATCTCCGGTCTCTCTTCAGCAATCCGTTTGACGATACTGAGGGATCAGTGGAATCAGAGGAATCTGAGGGAGATGATTCCTCTGATTCAAGTTCGTCTGACTTTGGACTTGCGAATTGGAATATTTCTGAAGGTGTTCAGAAGATCCAAAAAGATGTCGTGGTGTCAAAAGACGATGCCAAAGAGACCAAGGGTGATGGATCTGAAGATGAACAAGCCGGTGAGAAGAAGAAGAAGACCATGAGTGTGTTGTTTAATAGAAGTGTCAAGGACTTCTACGTGGGTGATATCTATTTACAAATTCCTACCCATTTGGTGTCTATTCCTCCAATGTTCGCCAAAAATCTTGAAGAAGGCCAAATCAAGAAACCAAAAGGTCTCTTTATTCCAGTTAACAGCTGTGTCGATCTTTCTCAACTGTTTTTCAGAGATTTTAGTTTTGTTTCTCAAATTCTATCTATGATCCGTGAGATTCTCTGTTTTTATGATCTTCTTTCAAATACTGGTAATCTTCACGGTGATCCCTGTGTCTCATCTGACTTTTCTTCTCAACTCCTTTCGTTCTCGTTCTTGTATTCAATGACTAGCTCTTTCAGTGATGTTTCCCATGTCACCCAGAAGGCTATGAGTGGTTATGGTGACGATGAGGAAACCTCTGACAGCTCAAGTATGGAGCTTGGCCTTGGGAATCTCTTTATGTCTGAAGGGGAAGCTGAAGAAAAGCGTATTGAAATTGAAAAAGAGAGAGAATTAAACGCCTTAAAAAAAGAAGAAGAAGAAAAGAAGAAGAAAGAAGAAGAAAAACAAATTGGAGTTGATGAGGAAGTTGAGGAGGAGGAAGAAGAAGTTATTCCTGATCTTTTGACTCTTGCTCCTCCGATGTGCAAGTCGCCAGCAGATGTTATATTATTTGCTCACGAGAAGTTTGCTCATCTTCGAATCTATTTCTCCACTGTCTTGCTTACCTTCAAAGAAACAGAATTCTCTCCAGAAACTCTTCCTCTTCTTGTTCGTAAAGCCTTTGCCGCTGCTCTCCTCCTGTTGAACCATCCAGATATTTCCCATCCCCTGTCAAATTATCGCGGTCACCCTGTCTCCATGAACACACTCGCCACTGTGTATCTCGATGAGTTAGCTGGCTATTTGCTCTATTTCAAGATCATTTGCTCCGAAATTAGACGTAAATGGGATATCATAAAATATGTTACCAGTGCATCCAGTCGTATTGCTTACAAATCATTCTTGCCCAATGCTAAAGTGTTAACATTCGCAAGGAATGTTATTGCTGTTGTTAAGGAGGTTGCTGATGAGTTCATGGAAATGTTGGATGATTCAATAACTCCTCCAATCTTTTTCCAATCCATTTATGAGAAATTGGATGCGAAAGATTCTCTAAAAGAAGAAGTTAAGAAGACAACTGAAGTTAAAACTACTGAAATAGAAGAAACTCCAAAGGAAGAAGAAGATGAAGAAAGCACTGATTTTGATTTTGGTGCCGTTTTGTTCGGGTAATTTGATTCTTGAATTATTTTCTCGGAGAATAATTCGATGCGAATTCGTGTGCGAGGGAATAAAAAGATATGCAATAAATTATTTCATAATCCTTTACATTTTAGTATTCAACTGATTTCATTTTTTCTATGACACTAACAAGCTCAGTGAACTTCAGTTGAACAGGCAGCTAACACAAACAACGTTTTCCTGTGAAATTAGAAATCTTAAGTCTTTTTTAAAGATAATTTTTTTGATTTTTATTGAAAACTTTCAATTTATTTCTTATTTTTTGATTTTTAAGGCTGGATTTAGTCGAAAAAACTAATCTTACATTAATTCAATAGTTGATGATAATTTTGTAGCTCTCATATTCTATATCAAATATATTAGTTCTTTTAATTAATAATTATAAATTATAATCGATGAGTATTGCAGCAAAAGGGAAGATTGAAGGTTTCCCTTTTTTCGTTGATTATTTTCGTGCAAAAACTGGATTATCTCAAGAACAGG
>BQXS01010932.1:0-10248 GCA_024181965.1 Aduncisulcus paluster
CAGCAAAGAAAAATTCAATACAATATGCATCCTCTCTTTCATCTCATCAAGTATCTGAAGGTCCAATGCCTGCGCTAGATATCTCTTCAACTCCACAATTCCAAAAAGCATATGCTGCCGCATTAAAATCGGTTCAAGCTGATCCAAAATGTTCACCCAGTCAATCTATGATGATAGCTCATGCTGCCGCTGCCGCAGCCTGTTGTGAACTTTCATTTGGGAAATCTCGAACATCCACTACTCCTACCCAAGTTCCAGCCCAAAGTTGTATGAATAGTGATGCTATGTTTGCGCCACCTTTCTCCGATGTGATAAAAGATGAGCGTAGCAACTCTGTACACGATGATGGATTATTAAGCAATAGTGATGATGATGCCGGCTTCATTGGTGGTGAACCGATAAGAAAGTATCGTGGAAGCGACATTATCCCCAAAGATAGACCTATAACTGGAATTTCGGAAAGAACTCGAAGAAAATCACCTCGTCCAGTTCAAAAATACTCAGATAGTGTCGATGAACAGAATCCCGGGGGCTTCTGTGCTGTTGGCAGCGTAGAAAAAGAATTACTCGACCTTTATGCCCGTCAAGATCGTGAGAGTTCATCCACTGATGCTTCTGTTGAAGATAGTGTTACCACTGTTGGTAACAATGCTCTCATCGGTAGCAGTGCAATTGAAAGCGAAGAATTGGATGAATTACGCGGAGATCTGGGCATTCCTACCCAAGCTCAGCTTGAAAAGCGTGAACATGGTGCAGCTAAAGAGAGAGAAACTGGAGGCTGGAGTTCTGACTCTTTTGGTGATCATCACGAAGCAGATGGTGCACCAGTCCAGCTTCCCCAGCCCCGTGAGGAAGAAGAGGAAGAGGAAGAAAAGATTGAAATTCGGGAAGGACCCAAACAGAGTCCTAGTGACAATTCGTATGCCCTCGTTATGGCTATATTTGAGAAAGGAGAGCTTCACAAACAGTCCGCTTTAGCTTTATTACAGGAACTTAATTCAATTTTCAATGAGGATGAATTGCTTCGTGTTATGAAACGATTGGAAATAGCTTTCCCAAAATAGAGTTCTAGAATATCTATTCGTCCAATATTTCAGGTCTACAAACTACTACTTCAACATCATTCGCTCTAAATTTCAAGTAGATCCACCTTTACAATCAACTGCGTCTCTATTCCCATCCAATTGAATTGAATCTGTACTGTACTCTTCTGTACTGTGCTATACTGTCTACTGCACTGTACTGTCTACTGCACTGTACTGTCTACTGCACTATTCTGCGTTCTTATATTGATTTCATTTCTTTTTGGTGGCTGTTTCATTCAATGAATTGAAGTTCAACTTGACAATTTGGATTGACTTATAGTTGTCAACAATTCCGTTATCTTATTGGTATCTTATTCCTCAAGAATTGAGAAACAATTTGGGTAACATGAGAGTGCCTATTGACTTGCAACTGAGTTGGTCTTTGTCAGTTGATGAGGCCCTTTCTGTGGAAGGATGAGACCAATTGAACGGTTTTTGAGTGCCAAAGATGCCCATATTATATTTGAAGAGAAGAAGAGTTATTTTTTTGAAATAAATCAAGTTGAATTATTCAACTAAGTTAGTTCTGGACGAAATAGGCATATTTTATTAGCTATGTAAATAATGGGAATAGAAGAATGCTATAACATGAGTCTTATTTGATTTATTTAGTTGATTTCATAAGAGAAACCAATAATCGATTTGTAGCCAACACCAAAATATAATTCAACATATTTTCTTTATATTTTTAATTTTAACTAATTATATATTTAAATCAATGAAACAAAATCCGTTTCAAGATTTTTCTATGTGGGATATTTTTCATCTCCCCTTATTGAACGATTCTGAAGGTATTTTGAGAATCCCGTTGAATTATTTCATTTTACCGTTCTTGGTATTGGTATTGTCCTCCTTATTATTTTTCGGCAACTCCAATCCCACCCTTTATGCCCATCATCCTTCTGAATTCCTTGGTTATACTGTTGACAGAAATTTTGGAGATGCCTTTGGACATGTCTCGGATATTACTATCTCCATGAATTGCAGGGATTGTTTCATCTCGTCCTATTCCATGATGTTACCATCTTTCTCTCCTGACAGTTCGGGTCTGATCATTTCATTGTCTGAGTCCACGAGTAGTAGTCTTTCACCTCACAATGCCCATCAATCCCTGTGTTCTTCTTCTTGTCGTCTTTGTTCTGCCTGTTCCTCTGCTTTTGCTCCTGGATATGTTATGGCAGGCCATCCGAACCGTTATAACCTTGCCCGTGAGATCGCCAATGATCTCACCCATAGCATCGACATTCTTTCTTGTCCCACCATGCCACTCTCAGAGGACCATTCTTTTTTGCATCCACATCCCCTTGGTCTTCTCCTCATTGCTGCTCTCTCCATCACTCTTCTTGTTGTTTCTATTATTTCTACTATGCTTACTACTGGGAGTAGAATGAGCTCTATTCCTTCCATGCTCATATTCTTGGCTGTTCTGTGTGTTTCCTTCCAGTCTGTCCTTGGCTATGGTTTCTCTGAAGAATGTTCCATGTATCTCTCTGAAGACGATCACTTGGTCTGCAATGAGGTATATCCTGGTCGTTACGCAGCCGAGTGTGAGGAGGGTTATTATTATGACCAAGGAGATTATTCTTGTGTTTATGATTCCAATTCTGAATGTCCCAGTGATATGAATGATCATCAAATGTGTGTCAAAACGGCAGATGGTGATCTTATTACATCTGATTGTCGATCTGCCTGGTATGGTGACGATTGTGACCAGTTGTATTCCGTGCATATCCCCGATAAGTTGTTCAGAGGTAAAGTATGTGATGCTATAAGCAATAATGATCCTGATATAACAGTTGATCCATTGTGTGATGTCTCAGAGTTTGAAATGGCTGGTATAAATTGGTCTTTTTACTCAAATAGTTCCCATATTACGTCCTTTGAAGGTGCTCAGAATTTGATAAACACTTATTTTTTCTTTGGAGCAAATACAGATGTAACATCAGTTTATTCTTCATCTTTCCTTGAACAGATAACATACGTTTTTTTTCATCAGTATTCAGATACCTTTAATGTTAACATTTATGATATCAATTCTTTGTTCACTTTAAATAGATTGTATCTATTTTATATTTACGGGAATGAACAAGTTTATGATATATCTTTCTCATTTAGAAATGCTGGATTGTATAGATTATTTATTGCGCATCCAAATTATAATGCATATATACCTCTCTGTAGATCAGAAGATGATGCCGATTATTGGACTTTCATCACATCTGTGTTCCCAATTCATGATGAAAGCTCTTCATATACTTCAAAATATTTCATCCCCAATAGCTGTCCTCTCAATATAACTGAATATAGCTGTGCTTCAACTTCTTCATTATGCCCTTCCATTGTTCTGAATGAGGTGTACAACAGTATCGATGGTGTGAATGAGAAACAATGTGCATTCATTGCCAAGGAAGGCTCTGCTGGCGAGTGTTACACTGTTCATGATGATGATATTCGTCAATACCTGAAAGATTATTGTCTTTCTGGGAATGACCCTGAAACGAATGGTATCATCAGTGCTGCCACAATGCGTAGTAAGTTGACATGTTCTTCGTTGTCGCTCTTTGAAGTTGTTTCCAGTTCTTCCTCATCCGTTTCTACTGTTGATGAGATCACGACTCTGCAAGGTCTTGAGTATGCCACTTCACTGACATCTCTCAACATTGATGGGTATGACTTGAGTGGAGATATCAATGAGAATGCCGAATATGATAAGTTAGTTGTTCAGATCTTAGCGAAGGCTGTTTTGGCATCAAGTTCATACGGATCGATAAATTCTGGTCTCACATCTCTCTCTGCGAGTGGGTGTGGATTGAGTGCTGTCAGTGATGTTCTTGATCTGACTCCTATTGTCAATGAAGACTCAGCCACCCAACCCTTCAAACTCACTTCACTTGATCTCTCCAACAACAACATCTCTGATGTGTCTGTTCTCATCACATCTTCCATGTTCTCTGATGGAGTTCTCACAACCCTTGACATCAGTGGCAATAACATCTGTGATATCGAAGAAGGAATGGTGAGTGCTCTAGAATCCAACTTCACAACCCTATCATCTATAACATATTCTGACCAAACATGCAATTGTTCTGCATCTGTGTCTTCTTCATCCTACCAAGTGTGTCGTGAAGTGTATCCCAATCAATGGGCTGTTGAGTGTTGGAATGGGTACTATCTCGACAAAGCCAGTGGAGATTGTGTTGCTGCATGTGATAGTGGCTATGAACTTGATACGTCCACAACCCCGTATTCATGTGTATCTGTGAGTACCTCTGTTGATGATGCCATTCGTGTCCAAGTATGTGAAGGCCATTCCAATATGATGCCTGTTCTTGAGGAAGGAGCTTCATCCATAACATGTGGTTGTCGATCTGGTTTACATGGAGATTCATGTGAATATGTTGACATTCCCGATTCCAACCTTCGAAGTGCCGTGTGTCTGGCTGTTGTTAATCCAAGTGCTCACGATTCCTCCTGTGATGATCTGACTATTTCAGACATGGCAACCGTGACCTCTGTGAGTGCTTCCATTGTGGACTCCTTTGAAGGTCTTCAATCTGCTGTGAACCTCACATCTTTGTCTATCTCTGGCACTTCGTCTAGTTCTGTGTCCATTGGGAATACTGATCTCGGATACCTTCCTTTGTCCCTCGTTGAGTTGTCTCTTGAGGCTGTCTATCTTGATGCTGATAGTGACTTCTCTTTTTTCACCGATCTTACAACACTCTCCTTGAAGAACAATTCCTCGTATGATTTGACAAATTCTGCCATATTCCCATCCTCATCATCTTCTTCTTCATCTTTCACATCTCTTGATGTTAGTTACACTGCATTGTCCTCTTTCTCTTCCATTCCAACCTCAATCACGACCTTGACTGCAAACAACTGTTCCTCACTGACGAGTTTCTCAACCATTTCCAATCTCACGAATCTTGTCTATCTTGATGCTGATAGTGACTTCTCTTTTTTCACCGATCTTACAACACTCTCCTTGAAGAACAATTCCTCGTATGATTTGACAAATTCTGCCATATTCCCATCCTCATCATCTTCTTCTTCATCTTTCACATCTCTTGATGTTAGTTACACTGCATTGTCCTCTTTCTCTTCCATTCCAACCTCAATCACGACCTTGACTGCAAACAACTGTTCCTCACTGACGAGTTTCTCAACCATTTCCAATCTCACGAATCTTGTCTCTCTTGATGTAAGTTATGCCTCAAGCATCCCGACTTCATCCTCTCTCAGTGCCTTTGCTTCACTTTCACTTCTCACCTCTCTCAACCTCTCATCAACAGGGATATCCGATCCTTCCCCATTGTATGCTTTGTCCAGCAATAGTTCTTGGATCAGTCTTGATTTGTCCAATAATTATATCTGTGGTGGTGATGATGGTGATAGTGCAATTGAGACTTTCCTTGCATCTAAGTTTTCTCCTGCAACAGTTAGTGCTTCTGGGCAAGACTGCATATGTTCCTCTGATGATCTAGGAACGACTCCACTCGATGCCAACAAGGTCTGCAGTGAGACCAAACCTGGGTCTGGTGCATGGTATGTTGTGTGTGCCAGTGATTCATACACGTCATACACATCAGCTGAGGACTTTTCATGCACTCAGCCAGATTCATCCACCACGAACTGTTCTGGAGGGTGTGAGTATGGATATGAGTGCAGATATCTTGGCGATGAAGAGATTGATGATGTTTCTTATTCTACTGGAGAGTGTCAGCAAGTGATTGTTGATGAGAACTTGCATTATGCTGTCTATGATCTGTTTGGAGGTGTTGACACCCATTGTAACTTGTCTGACCAAACCTTCAGTGTTGCTTCGTTGAAGACTCTTGTATCAGAAGAAACTGACACAGAATATGTTTATACCATTGACTTATACTATGCTGACACAGCAAATCCTATTTCAGATCTCGCTGGCGTTGAACATCTTGTGAGTATTAAGTACATTAGTTTTATCGGTAGTGTTTTTTCCTCTGATATTGCTCACCTTGAACTTTTATCAAATTTGACAAATTTGGTAATCTTAAGTTTCTTTAATAATTTGAGTTTAACTTCCTTGCCTGATCTGTCTGGGCTGGACTCTCTTGAAATTTTAGTATTAACTTCTACATCCATTTCACTTCCCTCATCTGAATATGTTCTCCCAACAGCCATCAAAATGCTCTTTTTACAGACGACGAATACAGATACAGATGGTTTTGCCAAGAATGTTGGAAATGATCACTTGCCTCATCTTGAACGTCTCTCGTTGGGTGGCAATGATTATATCACATCCATTGATTCTTTATCACAAGATCAGCGAGAAAATATTAGTTCCTTTATCGTCGTTAATACAACATTAGGCGATGAATATAATGATGTTATTGTTGATATGATTAATTTAGAACTGCTTAAGTTAGTGAATTGTTCCTTGACCACAATTCCAGATCTTACGAATAGTGCGAGTTCATTGGTGAAGCTTAGCTTGAAAACGAATCCACTGATTGCTTCGTTTTCTCCTTTGGCATCCTCTGGTCTTGTCAGTCTCACGACTCTCAATGTGTCTGGCTGCAACATCTGTGATCCATCTCCGTTGTATGCTTTATCCAGCAACACTTCTTGGAGCAGCATTGACCTATCGTACAATAATATCTGTGGTGATCAAACTACAAATGAGTCCTTCCTCGAGAGTAAGTTTTCTCCTGCAGATGTGGATGTTTCTAACCAAAGTTGTGTGTGTTCCTCTGATGACCTCGGAACGACTCCACTTGCTTCCAACAAGGTCTGTAGTGAAACCAAGCCTGGATCTAACACATGGTATGTTGTGTGTGCCAGTGATTCATACACTACATACACATCTGCTGAGGACTTTACATGCACTCAACCAACCTCTTCGAGTACGAACTGTTCTGGAGGGTGTGAGTATGGATACGAGTGTAGATATCTTGGTATTGTTAGAGATGTTTCCATAAGTTATTCAACCGGAGAGTGTCAGCAAGTCATTGTTGATGAGAACTTGCATGATTATGTAGCTGATTTATTTAATGATTATGATGGAACTGCAAACTATATCCATCGAACAGCCGACACTCCTTCCCTTTTCAGTGTTGCTTCTCTAAAAACTCTGGTTTCTGTGTCTATGGACTCTCAATATTATCCTCAGATTCAATATAATGATCCATCTCTTCCTATCGATGATTTATCAGGTATTGAGCACCTTGGTGGGATTAAATGGATTACTTTCTTCGGTGTTTTTTCTGCTGATTCGGATGATATTCATCTTGATTTATTATCAACTCTCACGAATTTAGTATTATTAAATTTAAGTAAGAATTCAAGTCTTTCTTATTTGCCCACCCTCACTTCATTAACATCTTTGGAGGTTTTGGCAATTCAGAAAACCTCAATAATTCTTCCTTCTGAGGAATATATCCTCCCTACATCACTCAAAAGCTTTTATTGTGCCCTTTCAAATGTGAATAACGAGGGGTTCGCTAAGAATGTCGGCAATGGATATCTTACTGATATTGAACAACTTGCTATTGGAGGAGACAACAATTTACTCACATCAATTGATTCATTGACAACAAGTCAAAAGGAAAATATGAAATATTTTATGTGGAGAATTTCTCCAATCGATACATTTGAGAATTATCCTGACATTCTTGCTGAAATGCCAAATCTAGAAACCCTTTCATTGGTCGATTGTAATTTACAAACAATTCCAGACCTCTCAATTCAAGCAGAAACTTTGACAATTCTTAATATCAACTTAAATCCTCTCCTTGCATCCCTTACTCCTATTGTCTCTTCTGGTCTTACAAATTTAACCTATCTCTATGCAAGGGGATGTGCCATTTCTGATCCTTCCCCATTGTTTGCTTTGTCCAGTAACACTTGGAGTTATTTTTTCTTGTCCAATAATTATATCTGTGGAGATGATGTCCAGACAATTCTTGAGGATATCTTTAGTTCTTCTCCTGATCTGTTCATAGATGTTTCCAATCAAACCTGCGGATGTTCAGACTCGGATCCCATTCCCAGTCTGTCTGATAACAAGGTGTGTGGTGAGACCAAGCCTGGATCTAACACATGGTATGTTGTGTGTGCCAGTGATTCATACACGTCATACACGTCTGCTGAGGACTTTACATGTATCCAACCAGATTCATCCACCACGAACTGTTCTGGAGGCTGTGAGTATGGGCAAGAGTGCAGATATCTTGGCGATGAAGAGATTAGTGGTGTTTCTTATTCTAATGGAGAGTGTCAGCAAGTGATCGTTGATGAGAACTTGCATGCCTGTGTTGCTGATATGTTTGTTGATTCTGATGGAGATCCTGATTACTCTCACAGAACAGCTACCTCTCCTTCCCTTTTCAGTGTTGCTTCGTTAAAAACTCTTGTATCTGTTGATGACGGTTATGGTGTATATTCCCCAGTATTATCCTGTCCAAGTATGTGTATAACTGATTTGACTGGAATTGAACACATCACTGAAATCGCTAGTTTTGACCTGAGTTTAAACAATTTGAATACGGATGTTTCCCCTGCCTGCCTCGATTCTTTGATGCATCTTTCTCACCTTCTGTCTCTTAATTTAGGTTCCAATTCCAACATCACGATCCTTCCCGATTTAACAGGCATGTCATCTCTGACTGTTCTTAGATTGAAGAGTAGTAATGCTGTGAACCTACCTTCGGAAACATCACAAGACCCATATCTACCCTCATCCTTGGAGGGACTTGTTCTTTATAATTGTTCCAATTTTGACCAAGGTGCGTTTGATGCCCACATTGGGAGTGACCATCTTCCAAACCTCAAATATTTGAATCTATATTTAACGGCTGTTTCATCCCTTAGCACGCTGACACAAACACAACGTGATTCTATCACCACCCTTGTCATTTCAATTCCTGATTCTCAAAATGTTGTGCCAACGATGCATAATTTGGAAACACTCACCATTACCAATACAACTATTACTTCCATTCCAGATCTTTCGAACAGTGCCGACAAACTCACATTCCTAAATATTTCCAAGACAAGTGTGTCATCTCTTGTTGAAGCTGGAACTCTGTCAAACCTTGAGACGATCAAATTTCTTGATTGTCATGTTTCAGATCTCTCTCCATTGTACCATTTGTCGTCCCTCACATCTGTTCATGGAACTGGGAACAATATTTGTGTTGGTTCTGCAGAAACCATAGAAACGATCAAATTGAAGTTTGTCTCCCATGCCAGCCTTACGCTTGATCTTTGGACAACCTTAAGTACTGACCAAACCTGTGAATGTTCCTCTACTGACCTTGGAACGACCCCTATCGCTGACAGTCTTATATGCAGTGAAACCAAGCCTTGGTCTAACACTTGGTATGTTGTGTGTGCCAGTGATTCATACACGTCATACACATCTGCTGAGGACTTTTCATGTATTTCCCCAGCTAATGCTGATGGGACATTTGGATGTTCTGGCGGGTGTGAGTATGGACAAGAGTGCAGATATGATTCAGATTCAACTTCAACATCGTGTCAGCAAGTGATCGTCGATGAGAACTTACATGCCTATGTTGCTGATATGTTTGTGGATTCTGATGGAGATCCTGATTACACCCACAGAACAGCTACCTCTCCTTCCCTTTTCAGTGTTGCTTCCTTGAGAATCCTTTCTGCATCTACTTTGTCCAACAATGGTTTTGCTCTCTCCAACTCTGATAGGTTTTCCTTGCTTGATGGAATTGAATATATCCGCTCTCTTACATCCATTTCGTTGCCATATCACAACTTTGTGAGTGCTGATCCATTGGGTTCTCTGCATGGTCTTGAGTCCCTTTCCCTTGCCCATAACATGTATGGTGCTCCTGAGGATGCTGGTGGGAATGCCATTGAAGGCTTTTCTGATCTGTCGTTCATCTGCTCCCTTCACTCACTCTCCACTCTGGCACTCTCTTCTGTCACTTCTGTGTCTGCTCTTCCCGACACTTCCGAGTGTGCTGATACATACACCTCCTTGAGCTCTCTCAATCTCGCCGAAACATCCATTATTGATGTTAGTGTTCTTCTTGTTGCTGCCGACTCTACCAATGTTTCGTTGACGGAGCTGATAATGAATGGTGTGTCGTTGTATGATGATGTTGCAGAAACAACTTCATTGTTTGATCCATCCATTCTTGAG
>BQXS01010933.1:0-10403 GCA_024181965.1 Aduncisulcus paluster
GGGAAATTGAAGAAAAGAAAAGAACAAAAGTCGAAGAGAAGAAGAAACTGATATCGAAAAAGAAAAGTATTTGTGAAATTGAAGAAGAGGAAGAATTGAAGAAAGAAGATGAAATGGGAGAAATTCCAAAATCTTTCCCCAAATCTCCACTCACTGGGTCTCCAGCCCCTCCATCAATAATAACTCAGCCTCGTTGTTCTTCCTTCCCCTCTGTCCTTGCTTCTCTTCAACAGAGACTCCAATGCCCTGAACATATCCTTGCCGGACTCTCATTGCCTGTTTATCCCTGTCTTTCTGGCGTTGTTCATAGTGCGGAAGAGGACCTCAGAGAGTATTGTGTCATGGTTGTTGGAGATATGGAGGTTGAAAGTTGGGCCCACAAAGATGTCGTTGCAAAGAGAAATGGAGTCAATGGTGCATTCTATCCCGTGAAAATTGATAGAATAAGAGGTCAGTGTGGATTACATTCTGTTGTGAAATCGAAGGAAAAGGAGAAACCAAAAGATTCTGGGAAGAGTCTTGAAATGGGTAAAGAAAGTTTTGGAGGTCTCAAAACTAATTCAAAGAAAGAGATTGGCACTGTACGAAAGAATATTTCTTTGTCACCTTTCCACTTCTCATATTTTTCAACCTATTGTTTCTTCCTTGCACACGTGATTCACTCTTCCCTTGATCAGAGCGTTAAGCATGCAAACTTCACTCTTTCAAATTATGACAATACTTTCTTATCCATTCCAACATCTTTCTTTACGCCAAGATTCAAGGAGGATGCACACACTCTGTCGAAAGAAATGGTTCACATCTCTCATGATAGTGCAAGACATCTCAAGCTGACAATGAGTTCCTTTATGTTTCAGTCAACAAACCTTAGTGAGGAGATTAGTAGCATCGTTGATTACTCTTCTGAATCAATATCCTCACAATCATCAGGTGAGTGTGATCACTGTGACCTTTTCTTCTTGACAACATTCCTCGCCAATTGGGGTGGAGATGTGTTGATCGAGAGTGCCGTGACACAGAGCAAGATTGTTTCTTCGGCATCTTTATTGTCACATTCATCAATCTTGGCATCTCCTTTGATGGCTTCTACAATCAGAATTATAAATTATCGTGAAAGAAAAAGGAAAGAGGATGAACTTCGAAGAAAGATCAACACAAAACTGAACGGGATTTTTGGAAAAGGAGATGTTGTTGAGAGCGATGATGATGTATTGGTTCCCCATATTGAGATATCTGATAATGATGCACAAAATGAGTATGATTCTCAGATTCCAAAGGCCTCTAATTCTCCATATTCTACCTCTCTTGTGAGCACTCATTTGCACTCAATTCGCCAATCCTCAGAATATGTCTCAAGAGCATGTGATACCTTGATGGGAGTTGGAGCGGATGTCATGAATAAGCTTGTATTCTCAATTACTTCCAATAGACTAAGTGAATTCTCTCATGAGCGCATTGCTCACTCTCTGAAGGACATTGCACTTTATCTGGCTAAGGGTCAAGGATTCCACACCTACTCCAATTCTCCTTTCAATCTTGAATCTTCCCAACGTTCAATTATTCATCGAAGAGATAAATACTTGAGTACTTCATTCCTCTCTCCAGTTTTCTCACATATGGCAGAGCCAACTAGGAGACATGTCGGATTATACTATCAACAACTTCCTTTGTTCATCCTAACTCTCTTATTGTCTGCCGCAAGTACCAACACAAGCCATCGTGATTCAAAACTAACCCTAGAGCGTGTAAAACACTTCCAAACACATGGAAATGATGCTTATTGTGCGAGTCTTGTTCTGACAGTTCTTTGTCGATTGTGTAAGGCTCTCACAAAAGATAAGGATACCCTTCAAACACTCGTATTTACTGCGAAGCAATTAGCAAGAAAGAAGTTTGATGATGTTGAATATGAGCAAGTTGTCCGTCAAGGTGTTGGACCTAATGGAGAGTATACTGGTTTGTACACTCACGTGTGTAGTGATGATTATAAGACCAAAGGAGTCAATTTATTAACTTATAATAATGCTCTCTCACTCATTAAACACACAAATGGAACATCTTGGAGAGAATTCCACTCTATGGCAAGCTCCTCTCCTAATTTCGGAAAGGATAAGATTTCGAACAACATTAACTCAATGCCTATTGAAATACCTTCCTTGCTCGTTTCCGATGATATTTTGATTAGTTCAAATCAGTGCGACACTGAAGCACAAATGTATGATATTTTAAACAAGTTCAATAACAAATATAAGGCTAAACCTATCCTTGGTGGAGCTTTCCATTCTGTTATTGATGTTATTTCTTTCTTTTCTTCGATATCCCAGATGTGGACAGTCTTGTTACCTTTCTTGGGAATGAATCCAGAATTATTTGGAAGTGTTGATGAAGGTTCTAAAAAAGATGAAAGTCATAAAGTTGGAGAGATGATGAAAACTGCATCCAACTCTGTGATTAATGGACTTGTATTGCTGTTAATCAAGACCTACGTATCATTATCCACAGTTTCTCAAAATTATGGAAAACTCCTTGAATCCCGTCAAAAAGAGAATATTCGTCGTCAACAGCAGAAATATGTGTATCCTTCCTTGAGTCAGGACTCTCCAGCGGTATCAACTCCTGGATTATCGCCCATGTCCGGTGCTTCCCCCATTTCTCCTGGTTCTCCCCAGTCATCTGCCATGGATCCAGGATCATCCACTCCCTTAACTCTCCTTCAGGATATTCTGGCTCATCAAACTATGCTCCGTGTTGGAAGATCTGTGTATGAACTTATCCTCAGGATATGTAAACATTCTCCCATGAGTCTTATTACTATCCTTGAAACACTCATTCTTCAGACAAGGAGTAGTTCAAGGCATTATATCGGTGGATTTAAACCCTCATCTGCCTCCTCTCTTGCTCATTCTTCCTCCCAATCTGAGGTCAAGACTGTTAATCCTAGTGCCAATACACCCAGTGGAAGTATGCTCAAAAAAGAATTTACTGCAATTTCTCCATCTTCTGAACATGAAAAAGAAGCTCATAGTCATGTTACCTCTGATTTTGGTTTTTCAGAGGCCTCAGCTCCCGGTTCAGTATCTTCCCCCGCCCACTCCAAGAAAGTATTTCCACCCCAACGATCTCAGCGTCGTCTTGGTGCTAGACGTACAGAAGCGACGCCTAATAGAATTCCCAATAATTCCGAACATCCCATTTTCAAAGAATCGAAGAGTGTCCAAGCATTCTTCACTTCCAATAGCTGTACATATCTTCGAGTTTGTCTGAATGTGATCAGTTCTCTTCTGTCTGCGAGTGAAGCCGCAGGAAAACATCTTCTTCAACCCGGTTTCCTTGATATTTCTCCAAGATTCCCTTCGATAGCGTCAAGGTATGAATTTGTTGCCAATATCACTAGGCTTAGTGTTGACTTGTTGTCTGTCCAATATCCTGTTCTCAGACGTGCTATCAAATTTGATGTCACTTCCCTCATTCAAATCCTTGTTTCGACATTTGATTGCGTCGATTTCACCGTTAGACATCAACTTTTGGTGGCACCATGGCCTAAAAAGCGTAAAACCGATAAAGAGTTTGCAGCCTTACAGGAGATGAAAATCCCCCATCTCGTTGTCCATCTTGACTCGGAGCAAAAGGGAAGAGCCATGTTGATTCCCCACAAGAAAAAGAGAGGGAGTCAGGGAATTGACAAAGGTTTTGCCACATTAACTGATGCCATTCATCAACAGAGTGAGACAAATCTGAAGAAAATCAAGAGCAGATCTTCATCAATGTCTGGATCCCCAATTTCATCCCAGCCATTATCTTTCTCAAACACTCCAAGTACTGTCGCCACAGATTCTCCAATTCCTTCCATTGTGATTGCAGCGGCTGCCACAGCCCTGTCAACATCTTCTCAGTGGAATTTGCAACTTGATATTGTTCGTGGGAGACAAAAGAATTTATTTGACCGTCACAATCCATCAACATCTCCATTTATTTCATCTTTGCCCATGACATGTGGTGTATGCCCCAAATTTAGTGGGAGATATGTTGTTTTTGACCTTCGAAGAGGTGTTGAGGCCAGAATCGTTGATATGGGTTCCTCAGCTCCAACTTTGATATCGTTCTCTCTTGATGGAACCAAACTTTATTCCCTTACCCCTGGACGAACTGTTGATGATACTTGGACGTTGAAAGAGTTTCAAGTTCACGAAAAGAGCGCATTCATAAGCTTCTTTAAGATAAAATCCACAGCTAAGCGGACTTCAAAGGTGAGTTCAAAATTACTCAAGCAGCTTCATGAGTGCATCAGTCATGTCGAAGCTTGGAACAGGTCGTTTATGAGATGTGAGGGCTCTAAATTGGTAATTCGGTACTATAACTTTAGAAGAAGAAATTATGAAGAAAAGAAGATTGCTTTGCCTGAGCAGTAATTTTGATCCTGTCAAATCCTTGTTTATTGAGTTGAAGAAAAGTGATTGCTTAAAATTGATCATTTGAATTTTAGTAAATTTTCTAATTCCATTCGAAATATTGATCCTATGACACATTGAATGTGTCAAAACTTGCAATGAAAATGAATAGGGCTTCAGGTGTTATTTCTTCTTCCACATTTCTTTTTTGGCCTGTTTTACCATCTTTTTAATCTTTTTATCCATTGATCTGGAACCAATTTTGGCCTTCTTGTCAGCCATTTTGATCTTCAGTGATCTTCCCTGAAACCTCTTTCCATTCAAAGATTTCAACGCTAACATGGCATCTTTAATATTTGATACATAAATAAATCCATATTCCCTCGATTTCCTGGTTACTTTGTCATTGATAACAATTGCATCTAAAAATGACGGGAGATGAGTACTAGCAAAAAGAGCAAGAGTTTCTGATGTTACATTAGGATGTAAATTTCCGATCCACAGTTTAATTCGAACAGAACTTAGAGATGGGTTTGTTTCATGGGAAGGCTTTGGAGAATGAGACATTTTTAAAAATAAGTAGTTTCTTTCTAAATATTGAATAAATAGTGTTAATATAATTAATGACTTACACTTTCTAATTTATATGTTGATAGTGGGCAAGAAAATAATAGAAAGAATTATTCAAAATTCGGGGGCTGATGGACTTGACCCTGTGACCTTCATTGTAGAAGGAAAGGAGTTGTAAAAATTAAGAAATGTTCCTCAGGATTTAAATATAAGGGATAATAATAAAATAAGTTTGATTAAATTAAAAAAAAACTTCGAGAGTCTCGTAGATTAATCCCTAACCATTTCCTGGAGGGCTGCTAATCATCTCTGTAATGAAACGAAGATTTAATGGCATGCCACGACCCTTGAGCCACGGCAGCCAACTAATCACGAAAGTAAACAAACAGATATAGAATTGAAATAAACATTTTCTTTGCATATAAAAGGAGAAGAACATAATAAAGATATTTTGTAGATTAATTTCATCCTGGAGTCAAAGGATATGCCACAAGTCATGAGGTTCAGGTTTTTTTTCTTTTCCTGCCTGTATCTCCTTTCTTAAATTAAATTCATTCCAATAATACAATAAATATTCAAATTATGCACTAGTATATCATAATAATGCTCTATTTTTTTGATATTCCCAATTATTTCATCAGGTTGATTCCCAGGATGGAAAATCCAGTCCCAATTTCTCTTTTTGCCTGTATCAAGCATATTTTTTGCAAATTGAAATAAACATTTTCTTTGCATATAAAAGGAGAAGAACATAATAAAGATATTTTGTAGATTAATTTCATCCTGGAGTCAAAGGATATGCCACAAGTCATGAGGTTCAGGTTTTTTTTCTTTTCCTGCCTGTATCTCCTTTCTTAAATTAAATTCATTCCAATAATACAATAAATATTCAAATTATGCACTAGTATATCATAATAATGCTCTATTTTTTTGATATTCCCAATTATTTCATCAGGTTGATTCCCAGGATGGAAAATCCAGTCCCAATTTCTCTTTTTGCCTGTATCAAGCATATTTTTTGCATAGTTTTTGCAGAATTATAGTCGTACTTAGTTTTTAATTAAATTTTATATACGAAATTTATTCCATTTTAATTGCAATTTATTTGTTTAGCGCACATAGCTTTTTTCAATTGCAATATCACCTGTTAAGAATTATTTAATTTTATTAATACAATACATTTAATAGAAAGTCTTTATTCATATGCCTGAAATAGAGGATGAGATTTACGATTCGTATGATCAACACCTGTCTTTGATGAAGGGTAAGAGAAGTTCCCTTCAATCATGGATAATGTCAAATTTATCAGCAATGTACATTAGTCGTATGAAACGGTCTCCAATTCGCTTTTTCCCGATTATTTCTCTAATTCGAGCTCCTCTCGGAACAGCTCCCCCAACTTTACTCTCTATGAGTCCCTTTGCCCCTGTTTTAACTCCTCAAAATCTGTTTTACTCGTGTTCACGCCATAATGGTCAATATAATATTGTTAGATGCACTCTCGAACAGGCAGGGTTTAGGGAAACGATGGGAAAAGATTGGAGCGTCTCATGGGGTGGCGGAAGGATGACGAGCGATGAATATCACCATTTAAAGCCTTGGCAGCGTGTAAATCATTATCCGGGTTCTCAAGAGATCACTAGAAAGGATAGTTTTGTACTTTCTATTCGTAAGAAGCTCCAAGAAAAGAAAACTCTTGAACCGTTACATAAAACACGATTATTAGCCATGGGAGCTGGTAAAACGAGTTCCAGTTATGCAAACTCATTTGAAAAAACACAAGGTCGGATGTCGAAAATCAACCGTCAAATCAACTCATTTGATGCTTTCTTCCCTTCATCTTTTCTTCTTCCACACGATATTCCTCAACTTCACACTCATATTACTCAACGAATGCAACATATTCAGTCATCTTCTCTGTCTACCTCCAGTGGTATACTCGGTAGTGGATCATCCTCCACACTTGGCTCAACGACGTCATACGGAACCCACGGAGGGAATAGAATGGCCATTAATCCATTTAGTTTATCCAAGAACTCCCTTATTCCTCCCCTTATTGTGAAACCATGTAGCTCCAGCTGTGGTCGTGGTATTCGGCTTGCTGTCCGGCTCTGTGATATTCCCAATGGATCCTTTGTCGTCTCAGATTACATATCCAACCCTTACTTGATTGATGGCTTTAAGTTTGATCTCCGTTTATATGTTCTTGTCGTATCTATGAATCCCCTCATTGTATATCTTCATGAGGATGGTCTGGCAAGATTCGCAACAGAGAAATATGAAGATCTTGAATGGGACTGCGAGTCAAAGAAAGATTCTGAACGGTTGCAAAGGGAAGAGGAAAAGAAGAGAATGGACAAATTATGGGAAAAATCAACAAAACACTTGAACTCATCTGTCACAGTTTCTCCGACTTCTTCCTCTTCCTCCTCTCCCACTTCTGACGATTCTCCTCCCTCCTCTTCTTCTTCTATATCAAAGAAAAGAGTGCTATCATATTCTCATAAGGATGTTCCAACTGATATCCCTCTCTCAAAGTCATTTCATTCTCTTCCTTCTTTACCAAAACCTAAGAAAGGTCGTTCTCCCCCTCCTCCTTCTTCTTCTCCTCCTTCAACTGGGGATGATTCACAAGAGTCGGACCCATTCACTGTATCTCTGAAAGGTGGAGATATTCGAAGGATTAAAACTGCCATGCCTCATAAATTAAAATCTTTCTCATCAACACTCAATCCTTCCAACTTATCCTCTTCCTCTTCTTCTTCCTCTTCTTCCTCTTCTTCCTCTTCTTCCTCTTCTGCAACGGTGACTGCTAAGCGGAGATCTGCGAAGAAAAGGATGTGTCATTTGACAAATTATTCAATCAATAAGCATAGCAAGAAGTTTAAGTCGAACAAATCGGTACAATCGGATGATGTGGGAAACAAATGGTCACTAAAAGCTCTCTTGTCGTATTTAAGAGAGATTGAAGGAGATTCTAAAGTCGAAGAAATGATGACAAATATTAAAAGGAGTATCGTTAGAACATTGGCTTGTTGTGAAGAGTGTGTTTGCGGAAGAATAGAAAGAAACAAAGAAACTCAAAGATTATTGGTGGAAAGAAGGGAACAACTTGAAAAAGAGAAAGAAAAGGAGAGGGAAAAAGAGGCAGAGATGGAATTATTACGTGAACAGCAACTTTTTGAGAAGGAAAGAAGGAAACATCTCATTTCAACATCAAGGAAAAAGAGTAGAAAGGTTCAGCAAAAGTCCAAATATGCGGGTGAACGAGGCGTTACTTCCAATGTTCGAGTTAAATCTTCAACATCTACCCGTAGTGTGTCCTGTCTTCCTGCTCTCTCTTCGCCTTCTATTCTCTCTCATCCTCTTCTGAAGACACCAGCACATCCCCATTCATCAGCATTGTTCAATAGTTCTCATGAAAGGCCCAAGAGTTCATTTATTCATGATGCACCAGAGATGGATACTCGGATGCCATCTCACTCTTCTCTTCCATCTTCTTCCTCTTCTTCCCACGGGTATAAGAACACTTCCTCTGCTTCTTCAAGCATCCACTCTTCAACGAGTTCTGTCTCAAATGCTCCATCATGTATGAACTCTTTCCTTCCTTGTTGCCCCCACGGATATGCTGATAAGTGCTTCGAATTACTTGGATTTGATATTCTAGTTGATGCTGACCTTCATCCGTATGTTTTGGAAGTGAACAGTGGACCATCATTGGCTTGTGGATCTCCATTGGATCTCTCAATCAAAGGAAAGGTAATCGCCGATAGTCTAACAGTGGTGGGAATTCATAAAACAAAGCATAAAGGCGACGGAAGAAAGCGTGCAAGTGAGTTATATTCCTCAGAAATAATCCCTTCAAGAAAGAGTTCTGGGGCTAAAAAGTGGAATGTTCATCGGTCGGTAACTCCAGGTCCCTCTTCTGTGTCTAGGTTTGGTGGAAATAGAGGAAGCCTCCAATCGAGTAATGGAAGAGCTACATCCGTTGGAATCTATCGTAGATCCGATTCTTCTGGCTCTAGCGCTAGTTCTATGTCTTCCAATGGTATTCTTGGTCAAGGAAAGTCTTTGAAACCGATTCGAATGAATTGCTTTGATCGTTGTGCAATCAACTTTTGGGATTTCGAAGGAAGAAAGAGTGTGACTGGGTTTATGCGAGTGTTTCCTTCTCTGACTATTTCAAATGAACTTATTTTCTTAAAGAACAAAGCATCCAACAAGCATCTGATCAGTGTTCTGCAGAAAAAGAAAGAGTTAACTGATGAGATGAATCCTTCACGTCTCGTTGCCTTTCACAAATCAATCCCTTTCAAAGCAATGTTTCCTCATCTCCAGCACCATCATCCTCTTCCTCTCCTCCCGCCGCCTTCATTCCCTTCAAAATCAGCAGAGGCTGTCGATTTCTTCCTTGGGATGTGTGCAACATGTTTAAAAACACCTACGGCATCTTCTTCTTCCTCCTCTTCTTCTTTCGCTTCTTCCGTTTCAAAGTCACATAACTCAGGCAAGGATGTTTCTGATGATACCACTTCCGATGATTGCTCTGATAACCCCGATGTCTATGATGGTCCTTCATCTTCTTCTCACGTTATGTCAGTAGTATCTACATCAAGGAAAGCTCGGCATATTGCTCATCTCAAGCACAATGCTCTAATGGAGTGGGAGAAAGGATTATTCACCTTCTCACGTGCTATCAGTCCTCGTACAATGTGTGTAAGACTGTTATGTGGAACAAATAAGGAAGGGGAAGAGAGGAGACAGCCCGGAGAGTTTTTACAGAGAATATCACATGGAGGCATTGAATCTGAGGTTCCAATTGAATCTATAGCAAGTGACAAGGATGGTGTGAGTGCTTCAGCCATCTCTGGAGTAGAACGTCGTGGGAAAGGAAAAGATTTCTCTTCTACGGGTGTTTCTTCACACCAACGTGATCAACAAAACATTGGGAAAAAGAAAGAGAAACAGAGAGAAAAAATTATAGATGTTCATAAAGAAAGGGAAAGGGAGATTATGATGAGAAAAAAGATAAGAGAAAGGTCACAAAGACAGGATGAATGTGTTTCTGTTGGTCAAATTCTTGAGAAAGAAAAGGAAAAAGAAAGAGCTCGGAAAAGAAGGTTGGGGTTGAGTTTTACTCCTTTACATGCACTAAAAATGAGTGAATCTACTTCTGATGTGGTAAAAACTGAAGACTCTTCTTCAATAACCCAGAAAGGCACTAATCCTGCCGCTCCTAACGCTAACAATTTGAAGTTCAATACATCTGTCTCTTCTGCTTCTTCCCCCGGACAGAGAGATGGGAAGAAACATCCAAGAATGCTGTCAAGATCAATGAAGGTCGTTGCTTCCACCGATAATGGAGATATAACATCAAAAAAATCATCAAAGAAAACAACATCATCAAGCATCACCGATTCAAGAAAAAGAAAACATCCATCAGTG